>PITA01002282.1:26984-47607 GCA_004023965.1 Spilogale gracilis | reverse complement strand
TTTTACATTTAATCGTGAACATTGTTTTTGAAAGATATAATGCTATTACACATTTACTAGACTATTGTCTAGTATAAACATACTTTTATATGCAGTAAAACCTAAAAATTTGTTTGACTTGCTTTATTGTGATATTCACTTTATTTCAGTGTTCTGGAATTGAACCAATATCTCTGAGGTGTGCCTGTATATGAGATACAGATTTGCTTAATTTGATTCTACTAATATTTTATTATTTATTTAAAAGATTTTATTTATTTATTTGACAGAGAGAGAGAGATCACAGAGGAAGAGTGAAGCAGAAGCAGACCCCCTGCTGAGTTCGATCCCAGGGCCCCAAGATCATGAACTGAGCAGAAGGCAAATACTTAACTCACTCAGCCACCCAGGCCCCCCATCTATTAATACTTTAAATTTGACAACATAAGTTTATCATTGATTGTTAACTTAATGATATCATCAAGAGATTTTGTTCCCTTGTTGATAATGTATTCTATGTATGATACTACATTTTATTTTTTATCCTTTGAGTTACCTCTTAATTCCTTCTGGACCTAACCTCTCTTCATACGTAGAAGCAGAGGGATTATTACAGTGCAACTTTTGTTGAAAGCATCTTTATTCCTTTGCAAGTTAAATAGTTATATCTAGTACCAGTTACTTGATTGATTACAAATGAAGTCAGAGAGGGAGATAAACCATAAGAGAAATAATCCTAGGAAATAAACCGAGGGTTACTGGAGGGGAGGGGTAATGGGGTAATTGAGCGGTGGGCATTAAAGAGGGCACATGATGTAATGAGCACTGGGTATTATATAAGACTGATGAATCACTGAATGCTACCTCTGAAACTAGTAATACACTATATGTTGATTGAATTTAAATTTTAAAAAAGTCTAAAAGTATTGCATGTGAGTGAGCAAAGGCCATATTTCTGCATTATAAACATGATGTGATTTTTAATATATCACTTAAATATTAACATATTAATCAGTGTTTATAAATTAACAAATAGCATATGTGATTTTAAATATTTATAAGTAACTAATGTTAAGTATTATTAAAAAACAAAGATTCTCATTCTCTTGTAAAAAAAACCTTTTTTTATTATTTACTGTCATTATTTGCATTTCTATGATGGCTAAAAATGGCTTTTCTTGGAGACACTGATATTTGATATTTGATATTCAAACATTTGAATTTAGTATTTAAAACCAAATTCATTTATTATATTACCCTAAATAAAGTAGATCAACATTTTTTAGTAAATATACAATATTGCCTAGGGGAGGTAATTAGTTACAAGCTATTTGAAACTACTTTCTGAACAAATGATTTTTAGTTTCACTTTTTTCCTAGTGAAAATTATCAATTTAAAAACACATTTACAATTATTTAGTAATAGTTAGATACCCTTTATTTATACTTTTTTCTCTCAGAAAAATAATAAAGACATTATATCAATTGACAACATTCTGGGTGTGTATTTCGAGATTAACCTTTTGACTTGATTCAGTCAGCACCTCAAGTTCATAGAAGCATCCTGCCAAAAACTCTGCATTCTTTTTTAACTATTTTTCATTTAATTTCAGCAAATATTACTGAGGAGTAACAGCATTACTTGGAAATGTCGTTCTCTGATTTCTCAATTACGGTCCTGTATTATTTAAATCCTGAAATGCCTTAAAAAGGCTTTCATTTCTATAACATTATTAAATACTTATGTATTATCAAATACTTATGTATGAAATAATATCAAGAATATTTAACATAGTGTTATACAAACTTAGAAAAACTAAAAGAATTAGATTTATGGAGTACTCATATCAAAAAGTTGTTTGGATTCTGTTTTGCTTTTAGAAATCTCTGATTTTTTTTATTTTATGTATTTTGAATTAAGCTTCCTATTATGACAGCACTTTACTTTGAAGTGGGATTTTTTTAATGTCAAGAAGGAAAATCATCTCCCAGTTGGTTGACAATTTATTAAGCAAGAGGTCTCCGGAGATTAGCACACATAATATTATAAGACATAATGTCATAGGGCTTGTCATTACAAAACAAACAATTTAATGTGGATCAGAACAAATTTCAAGCCTCTCTTTTAAAAAGTCAGGAAAAGCCTTCAGAAGGATAATATTTGGCATTAAAATGAATATTTTATGCTCTCTTCTGAGAAAAAAAAATACTGTCCATTCACTCTTACAAATATGTACACATTCAGTTCTATTCAGATAAATAAAAATTGGCCACGTTTGTACTGTTAAAAATAAGTATAGTGGAGAAACATCAATCAGGTGATACATATTAACATTTCTTTTCCAACCCAGAATTTTAATTGTCCCTCACCTGGTCTACTGTCAGTATTATGCTCAGAATTTTGTCATAGTTGATTATCAATCATCCTCTATTTTTACAATAAGTTGGTTATGACAATTAGTATAATCTGACTTGTTTTATGTTACTCAAGTAGCAAATTGAAGACTTAAGCTGAAATACAATTTGAATATGAATGAGAAATGATTGAATTGCATAGGCAAGTATTGGGTTATTGTGTTGTAGCATATCCTTCATTGTTAGGTTTGGCAAAGCAAAAATTCCAATACAATGTTTAATCTCAAAGTATAGGTATAAGGAGATGTTATCTATGCTTTATTTAAAAAGGCGATAGATTAGGAAGACAAAGCATAAAAGAGGCAGAGATCCTACTTGGTCTCTAGTGTTTATGTTGCCTCGGTTTAATGTCAGTCAATAAATTATACTTCAATTTCCTTTTCTGTAGAATTAAAGTCTCAAAGCATATACACAAGTATTAATATATAAAGCAAATTAATGAATTATCAAATTCATTGCCATTTTAGTCATCAGCGAAAATGTTTAACTTAAAAGTATATTTCTGGATTATCTTAATCAAGAATGAGTAACTTCTTTTTTAATCTAATCCTATCTAAATAGGAAGTAGTATTCAAATGCAGACATTTAGTCTTTCTCCTCTCTTTTTCTTTCTTCTTCACTTTGTAATCTAACCCAGGGGGAACATAAGCATTGAGTTCAATGAGATGGAAAGGTAAATTTATATTAATTCAACCACGATTATGTGTCAAACTAGACGTTATTTTATTAAAACAAATATATGTCAGAGCTATTATTTCCCACCATATATATGAACATATGAAAACATTAAAAATAAATAAATTGCTAACATTATGCCACTGGTAAATGCTAATGCTTAAATTTATATTCTAGACTGTTTGATTTCAAAGCCCATGGCTTCTCTAGTTCCATGTTAACTTCCAATGTAAGTGGGTGCAAATGAATACATTCTCAGGTACTATGGTCTCTTTATCAAAGGGGAGTGCCGCCTTGGTTTAGAGAATTTCTTTGACTCCAGAAACTATGTTGTAAGAGTCATCTACACATGACCCTCTGATGATCAGAGAACTGATCATTGATCTTGTCAGTAATTATGCCCCATTTTAAATTTAAATTTAGATCTTAATAAAATGCCATGATTAATTTTATAATTAACACTATAATTCCATTGGTAATCACTACAACCAAAATATATTATGATATCATATGCAGACTATACACCTTATCCTCGTGATAATTAGACTCTATCTTTCCTTAATTATTTATTTATCAATTCATACATGCATTTATCTGGATGTACATTCAGACTCAAACATCATAGTCCAGCATATAACCAATCACATATATTCATTCAGTGAACAAATGCCATTTAAAAAATCCATTAGATTCTAGTTAAATACATTATTAGTATATACCAGAAAATTACTTTACAAAAATTTTTATTATGAAATATATGAAAGTAAACTAGCAAAATAATTTTTATATACATTCCTCTAATGGGGAAATGCTAACCTCTATAGCAGTCATAAGATAATCAAATTTAATAAAATTCTCATAACAAAATAAATTCACAGATATGTCAAAATTGCAATTGTCAGGATCCAATGAAATTTTAAAAAGTACTATAATACATTATAAATTTTAAGTCACTGTAGAAATTAAAAGAGTAATTTCTATATATTTGTAAGTGCTATATGTAAAATTATATAATTTTCTGCTATAGTCAGTAGGATTATAGTCAAAATACTAAATTAAATGAAGAATAATTATAGTTATGAAATTGGGACTCTAATTGTATGTGATGATTAATTTTTTTAAAGATTTTATTTATTTATTTGACAGAGAGAGAGATCACAAGTAGGCAAAGAGGCAGGCACAGAGAGGGAGAGGAGGAAGCAGGGTTCCTGCTGAGCAGAGAGCCCCAATGTGGGCCTTGATCCCAGGACCCTGAGATCATGACCTGAGGGGAAGGCAGAGGCTTTAACCCACTGAGCCACCCAAGCACCCCATGATGATTAATTTTATCTATTGACTTGAATGAATGAGTGCCCAGATATTAGACCAATCATTATTCCAGATATTTCAGTGAGGATATTTCTAATGAGATTAACATTTGAATCAATAAACTGAGTAACATAGATTGCTCTTTCTTTTCTTTTCTTTTTTTAAAGATTTTATTTATTTGACAGAGAGAAACACAGCCAGAGAGGGAACACAAGCAGGGGGAGTGAGAGAGGGAGAAGCAGGCTTCCTGCCAAACGGGGAGCCCAATGTGGGACATGATCCCAGGTCTCCAGGATCATGACCTGAGCCGAAGGCAGTCGCTTAACCCACTGAGCCACTCAGGCGCCCTAGATTGCTCTTTCTAATGTGGGTAGGTACCACCCAATCAGTTGAAGGCCTTAATAGAAGGAAAAGGCTGACTCCTCTCCTAAGCAAGGGAGATTTTTTTTCTTGCCTTTGGACTTAAACTGCAACATGGGTTCTTTCTGGATCTCAAGCTTGCTGGCCATCAGACTAGAACTGCACCATTAGGTCTCCTGAATCTCCATCTTGCTAACTCACCCTGCAAATCTGGAGACCTATTTCAGCCTCCCTAATCACTGAGCCAATTCCTTATACATATTTTATTGCCCTCCCCTCACCCCAGGGAACTCTGAATAATACACTATAAAAATCACTTTTAAAAGAATGAGGAATGTTCTTTAATAAACTTTTATTCTCCCATGTCCTCAACTATTGCCTAATAAATGAATGTTGAATGAGAAATTCTCAGATCAATACCTCTTTTATTGTTATAACAAATTTCCATGTAACTTCTTATTACCATAGCAATGGTGGCAACTATTATCATTTATTCTCTTTTAATTTTATGTTCAATTTTTCCTAATACAGTAAGATATTGACATTAACATTATCAATATGTAAGTGAAGAGTAAGTTCCAAACCAGTTTCATATCTATAAAATTACATAGTACTTTGTATTATTAACTATTTAGAGAGTACAGAATAAACCTCAGGGCTAGTCTAAGGGCTTTTCAGCATGATTCTGGAGACTTCTAAGAAACCATCCTCTGATTTTGACAGCCTTAAGTGTGGGTATACACTCAGCTCTGTTACCCTAGAAAAACTTAATCTGAAAGATAAAAACCTGTTTCTTTCCAAATATGGTACATACTTAATTTTAGATACTACGTTGTTACTGAAAAACTTTAACACTAGGCAGATAAACTGAACAAGAAAAAGAGGCCTCTAACACATAATCCAATTCTACAGTATGGCTGGGATTTAAAAGAGGAATATGTGCTTCCAGGAGATGTGACAGACTTACTTCCTCGGACATTATTATCCACTATTGTTTAGATTTAAAAAATAGTAGATTATACCTCCTTCCATAACAAAATATGGAGCTATTTTATCGGTTCCTTATTCTAATTGAGATAAATTTTTTCAATGTTCTATGGGATAAGTAAAATTTACCTGATTACCCTGACATAATTGATGGATGACTTTTCATCAATAACAACTTCAAAGAAAATTACTTAAAACTATGGTAATGGAAAAGTTAAATATTTTTTATATATACTTAAAACATCCAAAATATTTTCATTAAATATCAAAAGCATTCAGGAGATAAGAATGGTAAAAACTATCTGTAAGTATAATATGTAGACATAATTTTTAGAGACATAACAAGAGAACAGCTGTTAAAAATAAATTTGTACAGAAACCTAATGTGTTATTGAGAATGAAAGAATGTGTTCTATGAAATTTTACTTAAACATTTTTTCCCTGAAATGGAAGAAAAATTGAATTTGTTTAAGTGCAGATAGGGCCCAAAAAAGAAAGATATCTTGAAGACATTGGTGATGAAGGAATAATTAATAGAAATGTCTCTAGAGAGCACAGAAATTAACAGAATACAGTGAACATAATGAAGACTTATATCTAGCCCTGAGGAAGACATGTTATCCATTGTAATTGTTGATGAAAGCAAAGGGAAGTGAGCCAGAATTTCAGCTGTCAATCAAGCTTCTATACTATCAACTTTTGCACCTCTCCCCGATATCATATAGGACTGGAAACCCGAGAACAGTTTTTTCAGAATTCTTTTTTTTAAAGATGTATTTATTTATTTGAGAGAGAGAAAGCTTGTGGAAGTTGGGGGAGGGACAGAGAAAGAAACTCCCCACTGAGCACAAAGCCAATTTCAGGGCTCAATCTCATGACCCTGAGATCATGACACTTGCAGAAATCAAGAATCAGACACTTAACTGACTGAGCCACCCAGGCGCACCTCAAAATTCTTACCAGTATAATGCCAGGTTAGATTCCTCCATCAAGAGGCATTTACAGATTTCGTAGAAATTGAAAGCTGTAATTGTCTTCCAGCAGGATGGGAATATCATGAGCAAAAAGAAGGCATAAATTGTGTCCTAATTCTGAGGATACCCTTGAAAATAATCTACTGTAGTGTTATCAGCTTTTTCATTGATTTGATTTCTTCATTTTTCTGAAAGCCAGAGGAATTTTTCTCTCCCCTTTATTAGCTCTTCCAAAGGCTTGTCACTACATAATTCACCATATATAATCCCCTCCAGTTGAAAGACTAGAGCAGTTCTCACTTTCTTGACTCAAACCTGACTGATAATGTGCAAACACATATATAATTATGGCGGCTGAAATTTGAAGCCATTTCAATATGAAATGTAGGAAACAAATTGAGTCATAAAAAGGGAGAGTTGAATACTTTTAAGAAACAATATTTCCTTGCAGAGAATAAGAGAAAAAATTAAGTTGGCCAATAGTGTGTAGCTTAGCAGCAGTATGATTAGAAAAAGTTGATAGTGAATATATAGTGACTATAATGTAGTTTTTGTAATAGCAGTTAGTACTCCTAGAATAAAAATATAAAAGGACAATAATGGGTTAAGAAGGCAAACAGAGCAAAGAAATTAAGACTAATGGTTGAAGTATAGATATTGTATTAAAAAACTATATTTTAAATATTTAGAATTATTTAGATGTATTTAAAGATTTTTTACAGTTTTTTACAAGGTAAAATGGGTTTGGAGAAGGAAAAAAAAACACATTGTTGCCATACTTTTGATGGATGAATATATCCTGGGCCAGTTGATGAGATAAAGGACTAGAGATCTAGATTAATCGTGTAGGATGACTATGATATGTGAGGAGCTGGCCTGTGTACAAAAATATTTGTGAAAGAGGTGTGTATTTTCAGCCTTGAACAATTGATTCAGGAACATACTTCTGGAACACAACTCACTTGCTCTTGAAATATAAATGTGTTCCAATAAAATATGTTTCAATTTTCTTCTCAGTCCTTAACCTTTATTTTACTCTATGGGCCCAGAAGATTTATTTTCTTATTCATATAATTTACTTCTGGGTATAGTCCAACCTGTTATTATAGGTAAAATTTTTTCATTTGCTCTTTTACACTTTTGGATTTTTTAAAAACTTTTTTCTTGTTCTTACTTTTAATAAGGGCTATTTCTCAGCAGACTTCATTCCATCTTTCTTCATTCAATGGCAATATGGTACAAGTTATTATTGTAGCATTCTAAATTATTCACTAAAACTTGATGAACTGAAATTGAATAACAATAAACTGTAGTGAATTGCTTTATAGTCTAGACAGATGTTGCATCATAATGATCATATAAAATGTTAAGGGTCTATTAATGGCTGAAATACTATTATAAGAACATCCACAATCAGAATATAAATATGAATATATGAACTTTCCTTTACATAAAATATTTTTTCTTGAAAATTGTTATCACAATCAAATCAATCACAATAGATTCAGTCAACAGTATTATCCAAAAACCTACAAGAACTCATGACTACTTCTTCCATTACACCTTATAACATTTATTCCTCTCATCTGTCCTGTGGAAAGTTTTCATGATATTTCTATGCATACAAATAATAGGTTGACTAAATGCATCCACTAGAATATAGATAAAACTGTTGTAACAAAATTCAAAAAATACAACCACATAAAGAAAGGTTTTCCTTTTCATTTTTCTTACTCATTCTACTCTTCACATAGCACTCTAGTGACAGGCTGAAGTAAAAGCCAGCAGCATAATAAGACTCAGCTCCATTGTGTCATTTAGAGATCAAATTTCCACCACCACATCTCAGGGGATTTTCCTAGTCCACATGGTTGAAGCTAGATCATATATATATATATATATATATATATATATATATATATATATATATATATATATATTCTGACAGGATGGGCAAAAAGCAGAAACGGTAGGCAAGCAATATTTTTATTTAATGCATTATTTTCATTTCTCTTTTACTCAGATCACATTGGCAAGAAAAAAATCCTCTAGGTACTTCTAGTCAGGAAAGAGGGTTTTTTTGTTTGTTTGTTTGTAAGATTTTATTTATTTATTCAACAGAGAGAAACACAGCCAGAGTGGGAACATAAGCTTGGGGAGTGAGAGAGGGAGACGTAGGTTTTCCACTGAGCAGGGAGCCCAATGTGGGGCTCCATCCCCGGATTCCAGGATCATGACTTGAGTTGAAGGCAGGTCCTTAACTACTGAGCCACCCAGTGCCCTGGAAACATAGTTTCTAATTACAGGGTCATATACTCAACAAAGACTCTTGGGATTAAGAAAAACAGGATGTGGAATGACCTAGACATCTGCCATGTGAAGATATCAAGTTAAAAATGTATATTTCTGAGTCATATGGACTAAAACTATCCCTCTCTATGTTTTACCTAGGAGCCCATCACTCTCACTTTTCTTTATTCTGTATTTTCAACAACTTAGGTGCAGTTGTTACTCAAGTAATATTTACTAATATAATAAAGAGTACTTAGCTTCTATTCCACTTGGTTTTCCCCTCATTTATCTAAAACTGGGGATTATATCAAAACCATTTGATCTTTAATTTCCACATGTGCAAATTAAGTTAATAGAAATTAATTCATAAAATTACATGACTTAAATGAAATAAAATGGATAAAACATATGGATACAAAATAAAACACTACTAATTTCCTAACTCCCTTTAGTCTCATTAGCAAAACAATTCTTATATAATGTAAACTTCATCCCAGAAAGTTCTAGGCATTTAAATTCTGAAAAACTCTATGGAAATATAAGTACAGATTTTGTGTTTCAGTCCCAAGGCCAAATTTGTCTAACAGGGAGTCGAATAACTGTATGGGAACATCAAATGATGTAGTAATCTTCCCTTGCCCTCATATACTTACTCATTCTACCTTTTGGGAGGGAGTGGGTTTATACCCTCAGATTTGTTCACAAGTGTTCAGAATACACCATTCCACTTTGGAGAAAATGAATTAGAAATAGTATATGAATCACTATGAGTGTGTTTTCACAAATAGAAGAAACACTTAACTTGAACCACAATATCCATGATATAAGGAAAGATTTGGCCACAGAAAATATATTGATGCATGAATGACTAAAATGCATAAATTATATTCATTTGTGTTTTAATTTTTTCTTAATTTTAATTAGTATAGAGTACAGTTGACTGTTTTATGTACAGTTATATGAATTTTAACCCATGTATGTGTACTGCACATCACACATACAACCACCACAATTCCAGCTGTCCAGAAAAGCTCCCTTAAGCTATCTTTGTAGCCATAGCTTACCTCAGTCACCAACTCCCATTAACCACCACTTTCTTCTTCAAAACTATAGCATTTGCCAAGAACTTAATGTATAAATAAATATGCAAGGGGGTCCTGGATGGCTCAGTCAGTTAAGTATCTCACTTCTGATTTCAGCTGAGGTCATAATCTCATGGGTCCTATAATCAAGGCCCTCAATCCCTGCCCCCACCACATGGAAGCCCTGCTTTAGGCTCTGAGCTCAGCGGGGAACCTGCTTGAGATTTCCTTTCTCCCTCTTCCTATGCCCCTCCCCCCACTAGTGCTCTCTTTCTCAAATACATACATAAATCTTTTTAAAAAGAAAGAAAGAAGAAAGAAAGAAAGAAAGAAAGGAAGAAAGAAAGAAAGAAAGAAAGAAAGAGACAAATCCATTATATAACTTTTAGATAGTGGCTTTTTTTCACTCAACCTAATTCTTTGATATTCACCTGTGGTGCTGCCTGTATTAATTTTGCTTCTTCATCTTGTGCAACAGGCTTCCATTTGTGTGTCTGTACCACAGTTTGTTTATACATTTACCTATGTGGAACATTTGGGTTGTTTCCAGTTCGGAAACACTGAATACAGCTACTACAAACATTTGTGTATAGGTTTCTGTGTGAACATAACATTCAATTCTCTAGAGTAAATTCCTGAGAATAACTGTTGGACCATATGGTGAGCACATGTATAGCTCTATAAGCTACTACCGAGCTGTCTTCCAGACTTACTATACCATTTTGCATTTTCATATGTATGATATATGTTCGAATTTCAGTTTTTCAATATAATCATCAACACTTTGTACAATAAATGTTGTTGTTTTCCATTCTGACAGGTAAGTGGTACTATTTCATTTTGTGGGTTTAATTTGCATTTCCCTACTTGCTATATTTTATTTGCCATTTGTGTATTTTCTTTTCTTTTATTAAGTGCTTGCTATTTTGCCCAATTTTTATTTCATTGTTTTTTTTATGATATTGGGTTTTGAAAGTACAGACATTCCTTTTGTTAGATATATGATTGTAAATATTTTCTCCTTGTATGTAGTTTGTCTTTTCCTGCTCTTACCAGTATCTTCTCACGGAGCACAAGTTTTACATTTTAGCAAAGTCTCATGTGTTATCTATTTTTCTTTTATGGTCATGCTTTCAGTGTCATGGCTAAAATTGTGTGTCAAACACAGACCCATAACAATTTTTGCTTAAATTGTCCATTGAAGGTTATACAGTTTTGAATTTTATATTTAGATAAATCACCCATTTTGAATTAAATTTTGTATGACAATTTCGTATCACAAAATTTGGATCAAAGTAAAATTTTTTGAGGTTTTCCCACTTGTTCCAGCAGTTTTGGTTAGTTTTGTCTTTTGACCCAGGATATGGTAAACTTGGTGAATGTTCCATGTGTATTTGAAATGAATTTTTGTTATGCTGTTTCAGGGTCAGATGTCCAAAGTGCATAAATTAGATCTAGTGTTTTTATAGTGCTTCTCAGTTCTCTAAAATCTTGCTGATTTTCTTTCTGTCTGTGATAAAAAATTACAGAGAAGGGTATTGAAGTGTCACTCTATAATTTAGCCTTTTCAATCATTTCTTATGTATTTTGAAGCTCTATTATTTGGTGCATGTGTGTTTAGGATTTTAACATCATTTTAGAGAACTGATTATTTTATAATAATGAGATATTGCTCTCTTCCCACAGTAATTTTCTTCTTTTTGTGGATATTTCATGTGATATTCATGTAGTTACATGTTTTCTCCATTTTAACTCTTATCTGCTTATTATATTTGAAAGGTGTTTCTTAAAGACAATGTATAGGTGGTAATCTTAGTTTATTTGTTTTTAGTCCATTATGAAAATATCTGTCTTAAATGGTATGTTTAAGATATTTATATAATTTACATACAATGTATACACTGATATGTTTGGACTACTATTTACCATTTGATTCTAGTGTCCTCTTTGTTCTTTGTTTTGCTTTCCCTTTTTTACCTCTTCCAGGTTATTTGAAACATTTTGGTATTCAATTATCCATTGTGTTTTTGTGTACAGTTATATGTATTTGTAGAATATTTTTAATGGTTATTCTAGAGATTACAAAATACATAGTTAACCCTTTACATTTATTTAATATTAATATCTTACTTAAAAATCTAATCTAAATGAATTAAATGGAATATAAACAAATTAGCACCAAACAAGTTCTATTATACTTTATTCTTACTCCTTCATGTTGTGGTTCTCCAATACACATATACAGATATATAACATATATATATATAACTATAACGTCTAGAGTTACATATAAAAGAATATTGTTTTGTCTTCAGCTGTCAAATGTAAATATTAGGAAATCAGTGGAAAAATAAAATTTACTATTTAAAGATATTTAAATTTTCTATTGGGCTTCTTTCATTGTTGAGATTTCCAGTCCCCATCTTCTTTTATTTTTAAGATTGTATTTATTTACTTGAGAAAGAGAAAGTATGATAATGGGGAGGGGGCAGAGAAAGAGAAAGAGAAAGAAGCATACTCCCTGCTGAGAGAGGAGCCCAATGTGGGACTCAATCCCAGGATCCACAGACCAAGACCTGAGCCAAAGGTAGATACTTAACTGACTGAAATATTCAGCTGCTTCCCATATTCTATAATTTTCTTTCTTAAGAAGTATTTCAAAGTTGATCTGCTGAAACTTTTTTTTTTTTTTTTTTTTTTTTTTTTTTTAGATTTCCTCCATCTTAGAATGTTGCTAGATATGGAATTTGGGATACTTCTTTTTTTCAGTACTTCATAATTTTTTTTCAATTACATTTCCTTGTTAGCTAAAGTGTCATTTCTTCTTACTATTGCTCTGAAGATGTTGCCTTTATGTTTAGTTTTCATCAGTTTGATTATGATGTGTCTGTGTGTAGATTTATTTGGGTGTATCCAGTTGCAATTTACTAAGCTGCTCAAATCTATACATTTATATCTTTTGCTTAATTTGGAAGTGCTTTTAGCTATTTTTTTTCTCTAAAGATTTTCTTTTCCTGGCACCACATACTTCTCTCTTTCTAAAACTCTAATATATGTTAGAATTATTATTTTTACCATCATCATCATTATATTAGTTAAGGTTCTACAGAAAAAGAGAAAATAGAACATATACAGAGAGAAAGATTTATTTTAAGGAATTGGCTCACATGATTGTGGTGACTAGCAAATTTGACACGTGGGGAGCAGGCCAGCAGGCTGGAAATTCAGTAAGTTGATGTTGCAGTTTTGAGGCCAAAATCTGCAGGCTGGAAACTCACATCAGGTCCTATGTTACAATATTGAGGCCAAATGGCTTCTTCTTGGGGTGCCTGGGTGGCACAGTTAATTGAGTATCCAACTCTTGGTTTCAGCTCAGGTCATGATCTTAAGGTCCTGTGATTGATTCCTGCATCAGGATCCACACTTAATGAGCCATCTCCTTGATATTCTCTCTGTCTCTCTCCCTCTGCCCACCCCCATCCCGTGTGCTTGCACTCCCTTTATAAAATAAATAAATAAATCTTAAAAAAAAAAATTGCTGCTTCTTCACCAAGTCCTCAGTCTCTGCTCCTAAGACCTTTAACTTATTGAATGTAACCCACATATCATGGAGGATAAACTGCTTACTCAAAGTCATTGGGTTTAAATGTTATTCACACTAAAAAGTGCAACATCTACACTGATACATGTATTATAAATATAGACTAATATTAGCCTATAATAAGTATTATAGGAAATAGTAAAGACTTTAAGGATGATACCACATTTTATTTTTTTAACATTTTATCTATTTATTTAAGAGAGTGAGAGAGAGAAAGTGCAAGCAGCAGACAGAAGGAGAGGGAGAAGCAGACTTCCCATTGAGCAGGGAGTGGGACACAGGATTCAGTCCCAGGATGCTGAGATCATGACCCAAGCTGAAGGCAGATGCTTAACCCACTGAGGCATGCAGGTGCCCCTAATACCACATTTTAATGAATACTTTTCCTGTTGCTTTGTAATGGAGAACCAAGGGGTAATCTTCATTTGTTATAGGTCGCAAATTATTAGTTACATGTATCCATATGGGTCCGGAGATAGGAATGAAGAGCAACTAGGGTTCAAATGCATACTGTAGATAACTGATTCATCCTTGAAGAGTCTTTGTGTGTGTGAGTCCATGTGTGCATATGTGAGCATTTAGAATAAGACACATGTCTCTTGCTTGTTTTAAAAGGTAACTTTTTTTTAAATTTTCTAGATAGACCTGGTTTATTTCCTTCCCCCCGCCCAGACTTTCTTATGTAGTTCTTGTCTTCTAACAATTTAACCATTTTAGTCTATTTTTTCTCTGATAGAGGTATGTAGAACTTAACAAATATCTCTAATTAAGGTGAATTGAAAGAATTACACCATGACCACTACTTTTTTGTGCCACTGTCCTGCTTTATTTTAAGATCTGTATCCCTTTCCTGCTTGAGAAATAACTTGCCACACTCTATGAACATTAAATAATTTCCTGCCACATATTTGTGTGGCAAATTGGTAAAGGTAAACACTCTGTATTAATAATTATTGTCTTTCTTTTCTAGAAAAGAATGAAGCAAAGCTATTTATTCTGTTTTTTATCATCTCTTCCTTATAGTATATAGCCTGGTAATTGGAAAAAAGTTCACCCAGCCCATACTCATTTCATATGTGCTTTTCCTCATCCCTGATTAGTGAATCTGTGTCTTTTCCTCTAATGTGTGAAATTAGGTCTCTCCACTTTGAGATGGCTTATTAAAAGGGAGATAAATGCTATGTCCATGTGGGTTCGTGTGATATGATGGGCTCTAAGTATCCCATGAAGCAATCATTTATAGGGTCAGGCACCATGGGTCAAATCAGGCACAAAGGTATGGAAAAAATGTGTTATGATAATCTGAAGTAAAATGATTTAAAAATATGTTAATTGCTTGATTTTATAAGTCACTGAGGGTTAAACTAAGTCAGGGACTACATCAAAATTCAATTTTACATAGCACATTTAATGAAAAATAAAGGTCACAGTGTAAAAGTGCCTGGGGCATCCCATAGTTTTAAAACTGGCTGATCCTTAGAAGCTGGTGCTTAAAACATGTACCTTTCAATTACAAATTAGTTTTCAAAATAACCAATTATGGAAGGTATTTAATTTTTAAAAGTATTTGCTATTGAATTTCAAAGGGACATTTAGGGCAAAGGATTAGATGATGTGCTTTTGTAAGAAACAGGCATATGTGTGTGTGTGTGTGTGTGTGTGTGTGTGTGTGTGTGTGTGTGTGTAAAATGTCACTTTCACCCCCTGGAAATTAGTGTTTTTAGCACATTGGTAAAAAAAGCATATTCAGGACTCCTGGGTAACTTAGTGGGTTAAAGTCTCTGCCTTCCGCTCAGGTCATGATCTCAGGGTCCTGGGATCAAGGCCTGCTTCAGGATCTCTGCTCAGCAGGGAGCCTGCTTCCCCCTGCTCTCTGCCTGCCTCTCTGCCTGCCTGTGATCTCTCTCTGTCAAATAAATAAATAAAATCTTTTAAAAAAAAAGCATATTCAAGGGGAATCTGGGTGGCTCAGTGGTTACAGAAGATAAGTTTTTGTACAATGATTTTGGTTCAAATAAGCACTAAAACAAAGATTTTGATACATTTTGTTGTGTCTATGGAGTACCTGTTCTTGTTGAGAATGAACATGTGTCAGTTGAAATCTACAGGGGCAAAAAGGTGAAGAAGTAATTTTTTTCATAATAAAGACAAAAAGGTAAGAGCCTTGGGAACCTGTACACTATTTCTACAATTTCAAAGAAGAAAGAAACAATGGGTAAGATTAAATATCATTACATGAAACACAATATAAGTTATTTAAAATATGTGAATAATATATTTGTAGCACTTCATAGATATAATGATGTGATAAAATAACATGAGATAATATAGAGCAGTCAATTTTCAAGAAAATATCTATATTCAGTAATGTAAAATAAACTCATAAGGACAAGAATTTTATTTTTTTCTCTCTCATTCATTGGTATAAAATAATGTCTGTAACAGTAGTTCACATATCAAAAACATTCAATAAATATTTTTTAAACAATGATTATTTCCTTATAGTTTAATTTGTTACTTTTTTTAAAAGAATTTTATTTATTTATTTGTCAGAGAGAGATAGAGAGAGAAAGCAAAAGGGGAAAAGAATACATAAAGGAGAAACAGCAGGCAGAGGGAGAAGCAAGCTCCCCCCTGAGCAAGGAGACTAACATAGAACTCCATACCAGGACCCTGGGGAATCATGACCTGAGCCTAAGGCAGACACTTAAGAGACTGAGACACCCAGGTCTTGTAATACACTGCTCATATCTGACATGCACTTGGAGCATAATTGACAATGATACATTTAAATTTTGCTAGCATGGACACACAATAAGGCCAAGAATATTTAATTTCTTTGTCAAAAACCAAAATAAATAAGTTGGGTACAAAGAAAAAAAAAAAGGATTCCTCTCTTACTATGGGAACACGAGTTTACCAATAACAAAAAAAAACACCAACTACTATAAAATGCTAAAAAGAGACATGATCATTTATTCATTCACTCATTTTCACTCATTCAAAGAACCTATTTTTGGTACTAACTGTACTTTGAAAAATCAAGAAATATTTCTCCAATGGCTTTATAGCTTACTGGATGATAGAGACATATGAATACACAGAGATGGGAAATATTTTTAGATATGTGCAAAGAAACAAAAGGCCTAACTCACCAAGAATTTAGATAGCAGGGGAGAGAAGGAATCAAAAAAGAAGTGAAGCTTGATCCATGACTTAACAAACTATATTGTTAGAATTAACAGTATTATTTCAACTACTTCAAAATATATAGCACTTTAAGAAAATCTATATTTTAAATCTAAATGCATACAGAAATATGTATCCCCCGCACTTCCTATCATTTTTTTTTAAGGTTTGACTTATTTGACATAGCTAGAGAGGGAACACAAGCAGGGGGAGTGAGAGAGAGAGAGAAGCAAGCCTCCTATGTGGGGCTCGATCTTGGGACTCTGGGATCATGACCTGAGCCAAAGGCAGATAGATGCTTAATGACTGAGCCACCCAGGTGCCCCTCTAAGGATATGTGTTAATTGGTAGCTGGTGTGTATTACTGATGAACTCAATTCCAAATAGTATATTAAAAATTAAAAAAAAAAAATAAATGGGGTGGCTCAGTTGGTTCAGCTGCTGCCTTCAGCTCAGGCCATGATCCCAGGGTCCTGGGATTGAGCTCCAAGTCAGGGTGCCTTGCTTAACAGAAAGCCTGTTTCTCCCTCTCCCTCTGTCTGCCTCCTTCTGCTGCTCTGCTTACTTGTGCTCTCTCTCTATCTGTTAAATAAATAAATAAATAAATCTTAAAAAAAAAAAAAAAGCAGGGGGAGGAGAAGGGAAATTTAGGGAGAAAAATTCAAAATGAAAAATTGCAATCCTAAAATGATGGCCATTACTTTCTCTCTCTTGACTTCATTTATTTTCTTATCCAATGTGGATTTCATAATGCAAAATTTTAAACACTTCTGATAGTATCAGCTTGCATGTGGTATATTAGAATACATGTGCAAAGTCAAGAAGAGAATGAAAACAAAGCAAGTGGAAATGGAAAAACAAAAACAAATGGAGAGGTCAAGAAAATGAAATTCCATGATTTTCACAGAGTGTTAAGGACTGAGTATTTGTGTCTTTGAGTAAAGGCAAATTTGTTTTGTTGGGGGTTTTTTGTTTGTTTTCCCAAAGAAATTGTGACCTGGGATGATGAGATTTGTGGCTGGGGAAAAATTATTGAAAACTATGCATAAAATGTTCACTGTTCAAAATTATTTTGAGGTACAATTAGTGGCTTAAGTGTTCTTTAATGATAGGAAGTGCTTTGGATGTCTGAGTAGCTCAGTCATTAAGTATCTGCCTTTGGCTCAGGTCATGATGCAGGAGTCTCCAGATCAAGCCCCCGCATGGGGCTCCCAGCTCAGTGGGAGGCTTGCTTCTCTCTTTTTCACTCCCCCTGCTTGTGTTCCCTCTCTAGCTGTGTTTCTTTCTGTCAAATAAACAAAAAAAATCTTCTAAAAATAAATAAATAAAATTGCTTTAGAAAGACTGTACCTCTCAATCCTAACATGAGTGTGTACCTCTAACTTCTTTGCTTATGTGATGATAATGGTCAGTTTAGATGTTTCCAATTAAAAATTAACATTATTAATTTCATAATATTTTAAAAGAATAAGTGAACTATAGATATGACAAAATTATATCTTGGTATCTATCAATATAATTTTTTCTTGAGTTATCAGTTAGATTCAATGCATACATAGATTCACTAATACTTAACATTTTTGAAATAAAGCTTAATGTCCTGTACTTTTGCATTTATTCGTGAAATGTACATAATACATTAGGCCTTATTTTTTAAAATTTCAAATACAATGGAAGGCTTAATGTGCATTATTGACTCCGGTATTATAGTATTTGATATTACAAACAACTCTTAGGTAAAGATTGGTAAAGATTTCTTCCTCTTTTGGTAGTAGATCTTTTTGCCTAGATAGATTTAGTATACTTTTTTTTTTCTTAACAATGTGATGTTACATTATGTTCATGCTTATCTCTTTGTATCATTTGCTCTAAGTAAAAGTATTTTCTTGGATAGGTATAGAATTGTGCAACTGAGGTAGTTAGTACTGTATCTGTTACTGGTTTGTCTAATGGTTGCCTAATGTTATTGATATGATGTAAATTCTGAAATCATTTCTTGACTGATGGCCATTTTTTATACTTTCATTTTTCTTCCACCACAAAATACCATTGTGTGTATATGCACATCAATACCCTATGTGCAATTATTTCTTCCATCTTTGCAATAAAACAGATTTCCAAAAATGCAATTGCTGGATCAAAGGCATTTATATGTTCAATATTGCTTTTCAAGAACGTTGTTATAACTAACATACCAACAGCGCGTGGATATAATCTTTTTTCTACCAAAGTGATGAAAGATAGTTTTCACTCTTTTAAAATTACAAATATTACAGGGCAGGGGCAAGCAAATGGCCAAATCCAATGAACCACATATTTTTGTTAATGAAGTTTTACTGCAGCATGGCCACACCCATTTGCTGATTAGTGTGGTTGATTTTCTGCTGCAAGGACAGAAGCAAATACTTGTCAGAGAGTTCATGTGGCCCACAAAGTGTAAAGTATTTATTATCCGGCCCTTTACAGAAAAAGTTTACAAACTTCTAAAAATAGATGATACATAATTACTTTGATGGACTACTCTGCCCTCTGTTTTCAGTTAACTTTGTAAATATATATTTGGCTATTTTCATTTGGTGTTTGTCAATTTCTTACCTATTTCTTTTGCTGATACTTATATAACGTCAAGGATTTTTGTCATTAAGTTGTAATCATCTGTCATCTTGATTGAAAGCATTTTCTTAATTTCTTGTTTTCTA
This sequence comes from Spilogale gracilis, assembly GCA_004023965.1. Taxonomy (NCBI): domain Eukaryota; kingdom Metazoa; phylum Chordata; class Mammalia; order Carnivora; family Mephitidae; genus Spilogale; species Spilogale gracilis. The sequence continues at coordinate 28,046 of PITA01002282.1, read as the reverse complement.
TTGATTGTGTTTTGAATCTGTAAATTTTAGTTTTTGATAGTCCATTTTTTCCCCCTACATAGCTGTTGTTATCTGTCTGGTTAAAAATATCTCACCAGTGGGGCATCAGCGTGGCTCAGATGGTTGGGTCATTATCATGGGATCCTGGGATCAAACTGCATCTGACTCCCTGCTGGGGGTGGGTGGGAAGGAGGGACCCTGCTTCCATCTCCCTCTGCCTCTCCGCTTGGTGCTCTCTCTCTCTCTCAAAGGAATAAATAGAATCTTAAAAAAAAAAAAAAATCTCACCAGATATGAGCAGAAAAAGGGATTATAACTTAATAAAAACAAAACTTTTAATTCACTAGGTTTTTTTTTGATGGTTTGTGATAGTTTATGTGTCCAATTTCATTTTCTATTTAGCTTGTGAAACAACAATTTATTCATCTATTCAAATCCCATATAAAGCTATGATAAATTTGTGGACTGTCTATTTTATTCTGCCCAAATATTTGTCTATCCTTTTGCCAGTAGTTTGCTCTTATGATTAAAACTGACTTTATAAGTGAACTATGACACTTTCAAATGTACTGTTTCTGTTGCTCTATTATTATTATTTATTATTATTATTATTTTAAGGCAAGAATTCCTAAAATATCATTAGAATTACTTGTTTAAAACTTAGGTGGAAATCACCTATGAAAATATTTGAATCTTGTATCACACTTTAAAATCTCTGTAAATTAAAGTTGTTTGTTCAGGTGTCCATTTGGTAATTTTATACATTTGGACTATGCATCATTTTATACTTCAATAAAATTTCAATCAGTACCCTCATTTGAGTTCTTTAGTCTTTGTCTCATTGATTGTTATTTCTCTTCTCTCATTCTCAAACATACATTTTTGTTCTTTCTTTTTTTTTTTTTTTTTTTTTTTTTTTTTTTTTTTTTTTTTTTTTTTTTTTTTTTTTTTTTTTTTTTTTTTTTTTTTTTTTTTTTTTTTTTTTTTTTTTTTTTTTTTTTTTTTTTTTTTTTTTTTTTTTTTTTTTTTTTTTTTTTTTTTTTTTTTTTTTTTTTTTTTTTT
>PITA01002282.1:0-26884 GCA_004023965.1 Spilogale gracilis | reverse complement strand
CAAGCACATCCAAACCATCATGCTATATGCCTTAAATTTATACATCGATATATGTCAACTATTTCTCAATAAAACTGGAAAAAAATTTAAAACAAAACTCCAATGAAAAAGTAAAAAACATGAAGTGTTGATTAACCTTTTAAAGGTAAAAAAAAAAATTTTTGTTTTTTTTATTATATTATTTTTGTTTTCCATTACACTTACTTTTATTCATTGCATTTTATGAATATTTCTCATAGAAATTTCTCATAATTTATTTGTCATATTTTTGTTGTTTATTATTTACTTTTAATTTTGGAAGACGTAATTAGAAGTAAAAGGTCTTGGGTGCCTGGGTGGCTCAGTGGGTTAAAGCCTCTGCCTTTAGCTCAGGTCATGATCTCAGGGTCCTGGGATTGAGGCCCATATCCAGCTCTCTGCTCAGCAGGGAGCCTGCTTCCTCCCCTCTCTCTGCCTGCCTCTCTGCCTACTTGTGATCTCTCTCTGACAAATAAATAAAATCCTTAAAAAAAAAAAGAAAGAAAAGATTAAAAAACAAAAAGAAGTGATAGGTCTTCATCTGTTGAATTTTGTTTTTTTAAAAATAATTTTTACATTCCCCAAAGGTTGTTTTATGTTTAATATTGCAATTTGTTTTGGTATTTTTAAAGATTTATTTATTTATTTGACAGAGAGAAACACAGCTAGAGAGGGAACACAAGCAGGGGGAGTGAGAGAGGGAGAGACAGGCTTCTCAGAGAGCAAGGACCCAGATGCAGGGCTTAATCTGGGGACTCCTGGGTCATGACCCGAACCAAAGGCAGATGTTTAAAGACTGAGCCACCCAGGCACCCCTATTTTGGTATTGGTTTAATTGTTTGTCTGATTTTTGTGTAGTCCATCTCCTCCATCATTTATTTTTTTATTTGGAGATCACTGTTTACTTTTCTTTTTGGTTGCTGGATTCTATAAGTGAAGAAGAAATTTCTACAGCTTCCTCATGAGTTTGTTCCCCTTGTAACCAGGAAGTTGAAGAGTTTAAGGACTAACAGTCCCAGAAATGATTTTAGACACAGTGATTTCAACCTGATTAGTGATCTATGATAGTATTGGGAAGAATGTCTTGTATTACTCTATAATCCCAGACTTGGTAGTCAAATGGGAGGAATCTCCAGGCAATGAAATACCAGCAGTTCCATGCAGAAGTGTTCAGTTAAACTGGAAAAGCCCTTTCTTTCAAGACCCCTTGCCAATCAGAGGACCAAACTCTCCCAATTTGGATTTGTGGTGTTCAGGAGATATATTGTTTAATAGTATTAGGTACTCCAGGTCTCTTTTTAACTTTTGAATATTTCTGTTCAGTTGATAAATTATTTTCCTTATATCCTATTTATCTGTGGGAAATTCACTATGGGACCTGTTGATCACCAGTTTTACCCCTGAGTCTATCTAAATGGAAGACAGATTCAACAAAACCTGCAGATATTTTTGGTAGTTATAAACATTACAAAAAAAAAATATTCCACCAAAACTAAAACCTCAGAATTACAATGATTAAAAAAAGAAGTACTCATTGGTTTTAAAACTGAACTGAGGGGCACCTGGGTGGCTCAGTTGGTTAAGGAACTGCCTTCGGCTAGGGTCATGATCCCGGAGACCCAGGATCAAGTCCCACATCAGGCTCCCTGCTCGGCAGGAAGCCTGCTTCTCCCTCTCTCACTCCCCTTGCTTGTGTTCCCTCTCTTTCTGTGTTTCTCTCTGACAAATAAATAAAATCTTAAAAAAAAATTTTTTTTAAACTGAACTGAAAGAAAATGAATTATATCACTATATTGAAATCCAGGATAAAGAATAAAACCATTTTTTTAAGAATCCAAAAATTAGAAAAAAAAACTAACCACCTCCTAAAGTTTACATATACTTCATAAAATTTTCCTACTAAAGCATTATAATACTAACATGATTCCTCTTTAGATGATAAAAATTGAACCTAAAAACTAAGTGTGACTTTTCTTCAATACTACTTCCACTTAAATTCTTGAACTTTACGAAAAGGACTATTTTTCCTTTTTGAAGACTACTTATGTTATCTAATATCTTATTTTACTTAAATAAAAATAGCATATATTTTTCTAAAAAAATCAGTTATTCTATACCATTTACTCCATAAATACTCTCTCCATGAGGGCAAGAAATATATCTGTTTTTATATATTATTGAATTCCAAACACTCAGCATATTGTCTGGTATAGGTGGAACTTTTAATACATTTACTTTTGAACACTGATATTATATATCTAATATCTAAAACCAACTGTCAAAAGAGGAACTAGTGGGGCACCTGGCTGGCTCAGTTGGTTAAGTGACTGCCTTCGGCTCAGGTCATGGTCCAGGAGAACTTGGATCGAGTCTCACATAGGGCTCCCTCTCGGCGGGAAGCCTGCTTCTCTCTCTCTCACTCCCCCTACTTGTGTTCCTTCTCTGGCTGTGTTTCTTTCTGTCAAATAAATAAAAAAATCTTTAACAAAAAAAAAGAGGAACTAGTGAGGCACGTTTTAAACCATACCTAGAAATAAAATATACTGTGAGAAACTGTTGTCTATGAAACTTAACAGATTACAAAATTAATTTCTACAAAGAAAAGTAAGACCTCTACCTTTTAGAAACCAAACAAATAAAGAAAAAATAAAGCAACCCCCAAAACAGACTCTTAACTATAGAGAACAAGCTGATGGTTAGAGAGGGGGGAGAGGTGGTGGGATACATCATAGATGATAGGGATGGAGAGAACTCTTATCATGATGGACACTCAGTAATGTATCACTATATTGTGCACCTGAAACTAACATGACACTGTAAGTTAACTATACTAGAATTAGAATTTAAAAAATATATATCTTTTAATCATGTCAAATAAAAATGAAGATAAAATAATAAAAAAAGTTATCATTATTATAGCATAAGTTTTGAGCCCATATTATGTACCAGATGTGTGCTAGATGCTTTATGGGAATTACACATAAAATTATGTAGAGCAAAACAATAATTGCAAGAAGAAGGAGGGGGCAGATTAGAGTGTGATAAAAGTGGTGAAAGTGATATTTTAAATTTGGCAGCTGATTAATTGTATTAAACTGAAAGAAAAAAATAAAACCTCAACAGCTGGGAGACTGGTGACATTTTTCATCTTTGGCTAAATATGTGTTGCTCCAGAAGAGAATAGAGAGTGGGAAAAAAGCCTTAGGCTCACTATTACTGCATCCAAATGTGCTTGGAAGAGTATCAAGTATAGATTATGAGATTTTACCTTAAAATTAAAACGGTGTTCCATTGCATTCCACCTAATATAAATACATGTTTATTAAACATTTATATGTCAAAAGTATGATAATATAAAAAAATAGCTATCTGGTTTGTATCTTAAATTTCTTATAGTAAATGACAGATTTGAGTGATCATTAAACAATGAATTATAATAGAGTATGTTGGAATCATTATTTGAAAAGCTATGAAAAAATGGCCATATATTTAATTGTGTTATGGATATGATATAAGTTTTTAAAGTAAAACTAGATTTTTAAAAAGTCAGTAATGAAATGTATTTACATACTATAAAATTTAAATTAATTGAAATTTATGTAACAACCACCGCATCGCAAATGTTTCCTTGTACCTCTTTTTAGTCAGTCTCTCCCTCCAACCAAATTCTGTCAGCTAGCCATTTTTGCCAGGATTACTTCATTATTTCCTAAAAGATTTATTTATTTATTTATTTATTTATTTATTTATTTATTTATTTATTTATTTATTGCCAGTGTGTTCATCAAAGTGAAGTGTGTTCATCAGGATGGAGGGAAGGAGTAGAGGGGAAGGGAGAGGAGAGAATCTCCAGGACACTGCCCTTGCAGGGCTTGATCCCAGGACCCTGAGATCATAACCTGAGCAAAAACCAACAGTTGGTCACTTAACCCACTGAGCCTCCCAGGTGCCCCTATTTCATTATATTTGAGGCCCATCTATTTTTGCATATTATAATAATTGGGTCTCACTGTCAAGTAATATTTTATTTCATAGATACACAAAAGTTTGTTTATTCATTTGTCAATTGAGGAACATTTAACTTTTTGGCAGTCTATTGTGATTATGAAAAAACTACTATACATTCATATACAAGATATAAATTTTCAGATCTCTTGGATAAATAATTAGATAAAAGATTAGAGTATAATAGGGTAAATGTATGTTTAATTTATAAGAAATCGACAGTTTTTCAAAGTAGAGATTCTATTTTGGGCTTCCATCGGCAACATGCGAGAGTATCAACTAGGGCACATTTTGATCAATATTTGAATTTTATTTTGTTGATTTTAGTCATTCCAGTAGTGTTTAATGATATCACATTGTGGTTTTGCCACTTATTTAATAAGTAATGATGTTGACCATCCCTTTGCGTTTATCTGTAATCAATGTATCTTCTTTAGTAAAAAGTTTAAATATTGTGCCAAATTATTATTGCTTTCTTTGTCTATTAGAATACGTATATTGGATATATATTGAATATATATAGATAATGTGTGTGAGTGTCTGTGTATATACATATAGTTAGATGTAGATATAGATATAGATATAGATATAGATATATAGATATATATAGGCTTGGTTTTTCACTTTTTTAACAAGGGTCCTTCAAAGCAAAAGTTTCTAATTTTATGAAAAACAGTTCATCAACAATTTTCATCAAGATGTCTCAAATATATGAAAATTTTGCCATCTGAAATGAAGACACAAAACTTAGAGTTATGTCCTTGGAAAAACAAAAGACCAAAAACTGGAATTTGTTGGGAGTGTCATTTTGTCACCAGGTATGACTTACAACAGATATATACAAAGATGTTACTGTCTTTTATGTTGTCACAGTTATAGAATGTTTGCAGACCATGAATTTATAAATATATCCATAGTGTTAACTTTTAATTATTATTTTTCAAGATATTCTAGAGTTTTTAGTTGTAAACTCATAAGATTTTTCTACATAATTTATATATTTATACATTTTTACATATTTCACAGAAGGCTAACCAAGAACACACACTCAAGAGTCAAAGAGCTTGAGTCTCAACCTTCAATCAGTCCTTTTCAGGATGTGCAGCTCTAGAAATGTTACTTAACTTTGGGGTATCTTTTCTGTGTCAGTTAAATCAGATATTTTCAGACTTTCACAGTTCACAGTGCCCTTAGTCACCATTCTGTTGTCCTGGCACAGGCAGATCAAAAGGAATTCCTAACAGTTCCTTTTATTAAGTAGTGTATTCCAACAACGCTAAGAGTATTTATGTCTTGAAAACTTAATGGTTATTTTAGAAAAATGAACTCCCCAAATTAAAAGAAATATTGTGGGTTTTTTTTTAAAGATTTTATTTATTTGACAGAGAGAAACACAGCTAGAGAGGGATCACAAGCAAGGGGAGTGAGAGAGGGAGAAGCAGGCTTCCCGCTGAGCAGGGAGCCCGATGTGGGACTTGATTCCGGGTCTCCAGGATCATGACCTGAGCCGAAGGCAGTCATTTAATCAACTGAGTCACCCAGGCGCCCCAAAAGAAATATTGTTAATTCTTAAATAGATTTTCTATTACCTAGAATCAGTAATGATAGCAAATATTTTTTTAATTAGTATATTGCTTGTCGCATTAAAAAAAAACAAAAAAAACAGTGCTTACTAAATACTATTCACCTAAAATACTGGACTCTGGTTTGACACCACCACTCTCATTTCCTGTTCTATAATGATTTTTGCATAAAGACCTCTAAAAACCCAGCTTTCCCAAAACTTGTTATTGAGATAAGTGTAGTGAAGTCTAATCTTAAAACAGTGATTTCTACCTGATAATTCATATGATGTCTTGCAAATCTCAAGATTTGCTGTGTCTCCTTTTAAATTTAAAATACTCCCTGTGAATTTTCTGGGTGCCTTGGAGACACCTTTGTACTCAATTCGGAAACCATGGTATTAATTTGAGATATGGAATGCCCATATCAAAGATTAAGAAACAGAGAAGGTATTGTCTCTCTGTCTCACTCCCCTTCACACACCATTCCATTTTTAAGTTCTAATAGCTCTACCTTCAAAATAGTTCTCATCATTCCCATTTCTACATCTAATAAAGCTAGTTATTCAGAAATATTGCCTATTATTCTCACATCTTTACCTTACCAAGTTTTTCTCCTTACCCTGCAAAGCCAACATTTATTAATATCCAGATCCTTAGAGGGTTAATCCAGTGATTTGTCACAGTAGATACATGAGAATTGAATAGTGTATGGCCTGAAATACATGTCTAGTGTCACAAAATATGCCCAAGCTGAAGACTAAAATTCATATATCTGTATCTTCCATCCAGTATACTGTTTATGACAATAATAGGCTATTAAACATTTTTCTCAAAGCGATATTGGTAGACAGCATGACAATAAGGGAAGGATGTTTTTGTCCCTTCTGAGTAATAGCTGTACATCTCATCTATGTTCTTAAAAGGAGAGTAACTCTTGTTTGACTCTAGCAGCAGCGGCCCTAGCTACAAGATTATCAATGTGTGCTGCTGTAGATATCCTCCCATCTGTGATGATTAAGCTGTATATATCCTTAAAGAAATATATATATATATATATATATATTTTAGATTTTATTTATTTGACAGAGAGAAACACAGCCAGAGAGGGAACACAAGCAGGAGGAGTGAAAGAGGGAGAAGCAGGCTTCCCGCCGAGCAGGGGGCCCGATGTGGGACTTGAACCCCGGTCTCTGGCATCATGACCTGAGCCGAAGGCAGTTGCTTAACCAACTGAGCCACCCAGGCACCCAAGAAATATTTTATTAAAATATTAAATTAAGTGGCACCTGGGTGGCTTAGTCAAACATCTGCCTTTGGCTCAGGTCATGATCCTGGAATCTTGGAATCCTGGAATCTAGCCCTGTGTCAGGCTCCCTGCTCAGTGGGAAGACTGCTTCTCCCTCTCTCACTCCTTCTGCTTGTGTTCCCTCTCTAGCTGTGTTTCTCTCTGCTAAATAAATAAATAAAATCTTTTAAAAAATTAAATTATGTTACATACTGAGGCATTTTATAAGGAATATTTTATTAATGTTCAGTTACAGAAATGTCCACTTTTATATTCTGATTCCTTCTTTGAACCCAGCATTATCTTGAAGCGTAAGTACTGGGATTTAAATGTGTTGTCAATTATTGTAATTTAATTGCAGTTTTTTCAAAAAACAAAGTCTTATGTTTGCCCCTTTTTAAAAGATTTTTGAGATTTTCCTTATAGCCTAACCTAGGTTAAAATAGCATGTTCCACATGATTGAATATCATCCATATTTCTATCCCATGAAAGTAGTGGTTTCTAAATCTATTTTTAATCATTGTTATTAATTGTGTTGTTCCAATTATCTAAATCCTTATATTTTTCTGCCTGATCTATTTTCACGAGAAAGATGTTAAAATCTCATATTCAGGGTGCCTGGTTGGCTCAGTTGGTTACGCCACTGCCTTCAGCTCAGGTCATGATCCTCGAGTGTCAGGATGGAGTCCCACATTGGGCTCTCAGATCCACGGAAGTCTGCTTCTCCCTCTGACCTTCTCACCTCTCATGCTCTCTCTCACTCTCTCTCTCTCTCTCAAATAAATAAATAAATAAAATCTTAAAAAAATAAAACCTCATATTCTGATTATGTATTGATTTTTGTAATTATGCTTTTTTTGCTTCATATATATATATATTTAAAGATTTTATTTATTAATTCAACAGAGAGAGAGATCACAAGTAGGCAGAAAGGCAGGTAGAGAGAGAGGAGGAAGCAGGGTCCCTGCTGAGCAGAGAGCCCCATGCGGGCCTCGACCCCAGGACTCTGAGATCATGACCTGAGCTGAAGGCAGAGGCTTTTACACACTGAGCCACCAAGGTGCCCATTGCTTCATATATTGTTGAGGCTTTCTTAGCTGGATATTATACTAGAATTGTAACTTTCCAGCAATTTAATATTTTATTCAATTTTAGTGAGTTATTTTATCAATATCAATGGAATTTTATAAAGATGACTTTATCTAATATTAGTAGGACTAACCCAGTATTATTTGGTTTTCATTTACATGAGATACTTGTGGATATTTATCTGTATACCTACTTATCTACCTATCTTCCATCCATCTTTTAACTTTTCTATATCATTTTGATTTTGATGTATCCTTAATAATATGAATATTTTAGTTTTTACTCTTACATACAGTGATGAGTTTGTATTTAGTATCACTACTGTAATTTTAACCATTTTTACTATCTTATTTATACTGTTCCCCTCATTTTCTATTTTTCTCCTTTTCTTCTAGTAAATTGATCAAATTTTCTGTTTCCTTTTCTTTTAGTTACATGCCCTTCCCATAACCCCCAACTCTAAAAGTTCGCAGTATCTACATTCTATCATTTTTCATTGAATGTTTTTATCTTTCAAAAACATCTGAATACTTTTTTAAAGGTACAAATTTAGGGGTGCCTGGGTGGCTCAGTTGGTTAAGCGACTGCCTTTGGCTCAGGTCATGGTCCCTGAGACCCGGGATCAAGTCCCACATAGGGCTTCCTGCTAGGCAGGACCCTGCTTCTCCCTCTCTCACTCCCCCTGCTTGTGTTCCCTCTCTGGCTGTGTTTCTTTCTCTCTGTCAAATAAATAAAATCTTAAAAAATAATAAAAATAAAAAATAAAGGTACAAATTTAGTTAGTGTCTCCTCCCTTCAGCTGAACAATATGAGGTTCTTAAAAATCTTCCATCCTCCTGTGCTACATAATATTTAGGTTCGTTACCCTAATGTCAACATATTCTACCTCCAGAGTTAGCGTCTTTTAAAATTCTTATATATTGAGCAATTTGTTTTCACCAGATGTCTTCTTACATTGTATTCCTTCTGTCTGGATTCAGTGTTGTTCCTTTTGAAATGCCATCTTTTACGTGGTTCATTTGTATTAGTGCTGTTTATTACTGAAAATATTTTGTGTGTGGTTAAGTCAAATAACAGTTTATGTGGATATATTAGATTCTGGATTAGTAACATTTGGTCCCAGCCCTTTACAGAAATTATTTAATTACTCTCTGGCAGTCAGTTTTGTTCCTAAGGAGTATGTCTATGAGCTTTCAGTCTAGTAATCGACATTTTCTTTGGAGTTGCTTTTAAAAATATTTCCCTGTCTACCTGACCTTCTAATATTAATTTACATTTATTTATCTTGCCCCAAACCATGTTTTCTTAGTCTCATTATTTCTGAAATATTACTTTTTGATATTTTTCTCCTGTAGACTCTCCGTCCAGCGTTTCCATTACATGCTCCAAGTCTTCTATTTCTTCTTTTTAAATGATTTTGAAGCATGATCACTTGGATCATAGTATGATATTTCCCTTCTTTAAACTCTCCGAACTTTCTGTTGAACTTAAATTGAAACACAGTGCTGTGCTATGAATTACAATTGCAGTCAAGCCATTGCTACATTGTACCTCCTCATCTCTCATGTTTCCTTCTCTCCTGATAATCACATCAGTCACATAACTTTAAAACTCAAGGATCACAACCCAAGCCGAAGGCAAATGCTTAATGACTGTGCCACCCAGGAGCCCCAGAAAAGTTTGTTTTTGATTAAATTAATTGTGTCATAATGAAAAAACAAATCTAGTTGCTGAAAAATGTAGTTATTTAGTGTTTAACATCTAATTTTAAAAGATGAACTAATTTAATGAGTTAATCAATAGCAAGGATTCCACCAAATGTCATTTTATCTTCTCAGTCATGAATAGTACCTGACACAATGTAAGTGCTCAACACTGACTCAAAGAAATATAATTGACTTTAGTGGAATAGAATTTTTTTAAAAAAAGGTTGTTTGTAGGTATTTAACAAACATATGGATGGATATATAAAATATTTAACCCCAAAATTAGAAGCAATGTGGAGAAAAAGATTTAGAAAGATTTTAGAAAATGATAATGAGAATTTTTAAAGGCTACATAAATGTAGTTAACATAGCAAATTCATTAAACTTAGTGTTTCTTTAAATTGAAATGTATTTGATATGGAATATCATATAAGCCTAAAGTGTACATCATTAAACTTTGAGTTTTCTTAAACACTCAACTTATAAGTTTACTGGATATTATGAGAAAATGAAATTTAAAAAATCAGAATATTAGTCTTTGATATGAGGTAGCCTTATCTTCTTTTCTTTTCTATACAAAATAATGGAATTGATGTTAGCTGATAGTTGAGACTTCCATGCATAAACTGCACTGGCAATTACCATAAAAATATAGAGTGCCTAATAAAAACGAAGTCACTGTTTGGAATAAAACTTGCCTTTTATTGAAGTCAGAGTCATCACATTTATTTTACCAACTTTTTGAATAATAGGAATTTCTACTTTCTTTAATGTTCTAAGAATATTCTTTCTGAAAATCATAAAGGCATATTATCATGCAGAAGAAAATGTTTGAGCTTCTATTGTGAATGTGCTGCAATATTCCATTTAAATAAAGTTGATTCAGCACAAGTTTTCTAGATACTAGCAATTTTATAGTTTGGATAAATGTAGGATACTTGACTGGGTTGACTCATTATATTCAGGCTTTCTATCATGAGAGATTGTCTTTTGGAAAAAGACATTTTGGAAAAAAAAGTACATTTTGGAAAGAAGGCACAATAAAAAGGGATAATTACTTCTTTTCTTTTGTAGATGTGATATAAATACACCTTTGACTATTAACAGATAGTGGTCATGGATTCAAGAAATTCTGTTGTTTAATATTTTAAACCCGCACAGTATTGTTTATAAAAGAATTTACAGGGGATTTGAATAACCTAAGGATTTTTTAAACTATGTCATTGAAGAATATTCTAAAATGTTGAAGTCCTTCTTCCTTATAAGGAATTAACATGCATGAAGATGGAAGATGGCTATTCAAACAGAGGAGGGAAGATAGAATCTGAGACAGTGTTAAGCCATAGCACCAGGACTAAACTATTTACACCGGGACTTCACTTCATGTTGACAAAGTATTCACCTCTGTGATTAAGTCACTGCAAGAACTCCTATTTATTAGGCACAGTTTAACATAATCTTAACTGACACAAAATTGATGGATGAAGGAAAGAGAAAAAAGTGCAAAGATTTTCCCATGAAAACCAAAAATATAAACTTTTCCCATCACAGGACTCTGCTATTCTTCTTGTGTCATTGCAATTCTTGTTTTTGCTAGTATTCTCTTACCAACATTCTACCTATCCCTTTCCCATTTTTGCTATTCTGCCTTCTGCTTGATCCTTGAAGTTCATGATAGACTCTTACAAAAACAATCCTTAATGCATCATGTGTCCTTGTGTCTATACTCATTTATAGTTTCTTCCCGCATTGGCTGGGATTGGCCATGTGATTTTCTTTGATCGGTAAGATATTAGCAAATACTACCTAAGCAGAGTTTGAAAAATGATGACCTTGAGAATTGCATTTCCTTTGCTGTTTCTGGAAACAGTTCCCCATATTAAAAAATCCCAGAGTAGTCTGAAGAAAATGTGTGGCCTGGGAAAGAGCTAGAACCAACTGCCAATTGGATGAGTGAGGCTATTTAAAAATATCCAGATGAAGACAAAATGCTGAGTAATATCATTTGAAACCAGCCAAAAACTATACAGCTGAACTCAATCCAAATTACCAATACAGGTGAATGTAAACAAGTAAACTATTAATTTTAAAGTTACTTAGTTTTGAGGTGGCTTATGCAAATAAATGGAACAAATTCTGTAAGTGTCTTTTCTGTTCTTCTATTATATGGCTGTATTCTCTTTCCATCACTCTCCAATGGCTATCATCAAACTATACTTCTTTTATATTCTCCAGACCCTTATTTCCAACTCCCTTCTCAACACCTTTCTGAGAATGTTACCTGTACAGGAACTTCAAACTAAACATACTCCTGAACTCTCTTATGGGTATTCCTAAATCTGCCTTAGCTCTCACTTCTGCCCCTGCATACATCTTATCCCAATAACTCACTAAATGAACAGATCAAATAAGAAATCTTAGGTCATTCATAACTTCCCCCTTTGTTGTTGTTGTTGCTTCATACTTCCAAATGACCATAGTCATGAAAGAGCTCTTTAATATCCAGTTGTCTTCAGCTCCATTTCTACTACATTTTTAGAATAGGCAATTAGTTAGGTTCTAAGAGGACATCTTGAGGTCAGCAACTAAGAAGTCAAGATTAGCTATTAGGAACATCAGAAGCCTGTTTTGGCAGTGCTTCACAAAAAAAACAGACCAAACCAGACAGGCCCAAGATGGAGGGTACCATGACAGGAAACCCCTCACCACATTAGGAAGAAGCAGCCTGAAACCCAGCTTCCCCACTCCAAGCAATGAATTGTCTACACCTAGTTAATATATTATATTTAAAGATAGAAACCCAAACCCCAGGTGTCAACACAGCATGTGCTCTCTCTCTCTTTCTGGAGCTCTTCCACTGTCACCTCTCAAGAGTGTACTTTTTGCTCTAATAAACTTTCCTGCTTATGTTACTTACCATTATACTGCATGTCTGTCCTTAAATTCATTCTTGTGACCAGACCAAACACCTTCAGCATCTCCTTTAGGTCTGCCTCGGTCAAGGATGCAGTGCCCAGAATTTCCCCAATTCACCCAACAACACCATCCAAGACAAAAATCATCTCTCTTTCTCTGACTGGAGAAAAAATTCTGCCTATTCAATTTGCATAGAACTCTTACTTCCTCTTCAATCCACTCTGCAAACCATAGCAAAATTCACATTTCAAAGTGCTGAGTAATATCATTTGAAACCAGCCAAAAAACCAGTGCAGACATAATTAAATAATACTGCATTATATTCCCACTGTCTTTGAATTAAACAAACCAAATATTCATATGATTGGGAAGTTTTTTACCTGTGGATTTCCCTGTTTGGTTCTACAGCATAAATTTCTCTGTCCTTCTCCTCTCTATATATTTTCTAATTTAAGCCATATTAAACTTCTTTCATTGCTTTGAAGGCATCACATTATTTTCTATGTACCTTTGCTTTTCAGATTATGCAATTTCATTTACAAAAAAAATGCATCTTCTCTCTCCATCAAGATCTATTTTGTCTATCTTTCCTGCTCAAATTAAGCATCATTTAGAAGACTTTCAATGAGACCTCCTCCAACTTTGGGTCACACAGATTACCCTTATTTTGCATTTCAAAGAGTGGTGTCATGAAAAATGTTTAAAACCAGAGAACAAAACCAAAATCTAAAGAACATGTTTTTATTTTAGCGTTTGTTGATTTTTATAGTTTACATAGCTCCACCATGGTTTTCAAGTAATATAACATCAACTGGTCAGCAAAATTCCCCCCCAAATTAACAATGCAACCTAACCTCATGAGCTGTTGCATAACAGCTCCAGCATCATACTTTCTGTAGAGTCCTACATTTCTGTTAGGATTCCCAGTGCACCAGCAAAGTGAAGATCCCCTGGTGTTAAGATCTGTCTCTTCCCTTCTCACTTCTGTATTTCCAGTGGTTGGCACAGTGCTCAACCCATAGGATATAACTCAAAAATATGTATTGAGTGCAAGAAAGAAGGAATGCATAAGTGCCGATGTATCCCTGGCTTCCAGGTTTCCATATACTTAGAGGACTAGATAGTGTATGAAAGTAAACATCCACAACTTTCTGTTCGGCATTACTCACATAAGTATACTTGGAAAAAAATTGAAATTAATTTATATAGGTAGAAAATGCTTAGCTTATGATTCTGATTCAGCCAGTGTTAAAATTCATTGTTTTAAAATTATGTATCTTGAATATATACATATTGCTCAAAAGGAGATGGCATTGAGGAAATATTTAAGACAATTTTTAAACGATATTATGCAAGGGCTTTTGTATGCATGACTGTTAAAACAACTGAGCTTCACAGAGATTTAGTTGCACACCTAGCTAACTGGGAAAGAAAAAAATTGGAACTAAATGATGATGGATGAGTAACCCCGTCTTTTTCAACTGTTCTATTATTTGTAGTCTTAAGTGTTTGAAATAAAATGATCTTGATTACTGTAGAAACATTGCTTAAACAAGTATGATTTACTGGAGATTGACTATAGAATAGGAAGTCAACAGGAGATTCAATGAACGCACTTTAGAAGCTTTGGGAGAATAATTCCAAGAGAATTGCACATGATCTGAGCGCCCACGAAACTGATGCTGAGGTATTTAGTGGCCATGTTTGCAAGTTAAATGATAGTTTTGTTAATGAGCAGTAAAACTATTATTTTCTAAATTACCATATTTTCATGATTCTAAGATGAACCTTTTTAACTTCCATGCCTCTTACATGCCTTTTACAATAAGTAAAACACATTGGATTACAATTTAATTTTAAGATTTGCTTCTGTCTTAGTAATACACACAAACAGTGGCATCATTGATCTGATAAATCATAGCAATGGTATTATGCCATAGTAGATATCATTTTACACACAGGATATAAAATTACAAAAATGTCCTTTTTCAAAACTCTGATCCAGGACAGCAAAATGAAAGAGTTAGAGGTAACAAATATTAGATTAAAATTAAAACAATAAGGTCAGGGGAACTGCAAATATAATTATGGTGTTTAAAATAGCATTTATTCAGTTCCCACTATGGCTTTAAGGCATGAGGTAGGGATATTCAGAAGATTTTTATATATACAATCACTTCATTATTCTACTTTTTTGCCACATATTTATAACATTTATTTTATTACACAGCGGCAGGCAGAGGGAGAGGGAGGGAAAAGTTCTGAAATTAAGCTAAGTGTTAAAAAGGAGGGCATGAGCAATCAAGATAAATAATATTTCTAAAAATGTGATCTGGGAATCATATCCATAGTAATTACCTGGCATGCTTGTTAAAAATGAAGATTATTTGGCTGAGACTCACACCTACTGAATCACAAAATCTGTGGATGAGAACTAGAAGCCTTTCTTTTTGACAAGCTTTCTAGCAAGTTCTATGCACAGTAGAGTTTGAAAAAAGCCTGTTTAGTGGGAAATAGAAAAAAAAAAAAAGCCAAAAAGTAAGATGAACATGGGATGTTAAACCATAATCTCAATCATACAATAGGAACTTCCTGATAAGTATGCTGAGTAAGCATTTGAAATTATAATGCTTTCTTATGAGAACGTTTTTTTTTAAAGTGGCTACAGATCAAGGGAGTCATGAACAGCTGCTTAGCTCTAGAACAGAGGGCTAGAAATATGAAGCCTATATGCTATTGAAATATTTGATACAATGTTATGTTTCCTTTCCCCTAAAGAATATATAGTTAAGGTTAAATATTCTGGCATAAATTGTTGGTTTATTCAGAAAGACATATATTTTTAAATTTTTTTACCCAAGGTTATAACCTATGTATTTTGTCAATGTGGAGCCATTTATAATACTACAATTTCATTAGAAAAAAAAATTAACAATAATTACATGTGTTCCAGTTTGTTATTAGCAATGTTGCATTCATATATTATAGAAAGGTGTTGCATATCTATTTCTTAAAACTGAATAGTAGCAACAAAGTTATGAGAGAACTTATTAGCAAGGAGTTATGTGTTAACTTGAACATATAAAAATCACTTAAATATACGTTATTTCTTAAAGAAACATAATGTGGTATATTGAAAAACAGAATTTAAAAATTGAAATTTGTCTTAGTTTGCTTAACTACAAGATAGTATCTGAATGGTTAAAACATGTCTGCAAATTTTTGTTATAAAAAATGACAAGATAACCCTAATTTTCTTTATTCACCCTCAATTATTTTGTTATTTGTTTTATTACCTAGATAATCTTTATTTTTTTAGGATTTTTTTTAGGGGCACCTGCAGGGTTCAGTCATTGTCATTTACATATACCATTGACTATATTAGCAAGAAATTGCATTGCCATCACATTTTGGAGAAAATATAATCAAAAGTAATTTCAATGTAAATTTGTCATTCTTTAAATAAAAATTATAATCTTTTTCTTTACCTAACTACATATTTTGCTTTTTAAAATTTTGTAGGTAATAACATATTTATGCATATGTCTCACATTTGGACAGAAGTGAAAGACCTATAATTTAGAAGCTTTCAATTAACACAGACAACTCTTATTTGCCTCAATTTCATGTGAAGAGTCAAGGACAGAAATGAAAAATAAGACAAGTAAGGTGGGACATAAAGTGTGTTTGGTCTACATTTTTCTGAGTGGAAGTTTGGTTGGTACCATATTTCTCTCTTATTTTCCTGATCAACTTCAAGGAGAAGAATATCTTCTCAAGTCAAATTATGCAAGAGTAACATATTAGCTATGAATTGGTTCAGACAGCTTTCTAACCATTGAAAATTGCTCAGACATACATAAAAGCCATGATGTTAAAGGGAAAACTCTTTCTATGCTTGCTATGTTCTTGATTTTTAAAGTAGGGCAGCTAAAAAAAAGTCAGAGTTTAAATAAATTGTGTCATTTCTACTTGTGCTTATTTAGCAGTATTCTTAAAAAAACAAACCCACAGACATAAAAAAAATGATATTAGGACATAAGTAAACATTATTAATTTTAAACAAGTATATTTTTGACACTTATAGAAACTGATTAAATATAGTTTCAAACTGAAGTGAATGCCAAAGTCATTTTTGTACAACTTTGCCCTTGTCGATGGTCCATAAATGGCAACTTCCTTACACTGCATAATGTACACACACACGTACAAACATACACACACAGAAAAGCACTTGAGTCTTGTAATTTTACTTTTTAACTTTCTGTTAAAAGATAATTTTCTTCTTTTCATGCCATTAGGGAATCTCATATATCTACACTGTCTTTACTGCACTGAGCAAAATTTACCCTTCTAGGGGGAATTCTGCTTTATCATAACAACAACAACAAAAGAAACAAAACCAACAAATAAAAAAAAGTAAAAAATAAGATCGATGGCACTTTTAATAATCACACAACATATTAGTCTTGTATGTCAATAAGATGAATATTAACGCCATACTTTTAGGTTAAAAGTTCTAAAAAAATTCTGAAAAATCTTAATGCATATGTTACATCTCACTTTTGATGTTTCCCTATAGAGATGTTCACCACCTCTTTTGAATCAAAAGAATAATAAACGACAAAATCCATTTTTTAAAATGATGTTATTTCTGTCTGATTGGAGTGACTCCATGAGATCACTCCAAAGTTGGTTCATGAGGAAATTATACTGTGGAACTGTCAAAGAAAAATAGTACCTAATGGAATTAAAAGGGCAAGGAAGACTTTTTCAGGACTCTTACAATATGGAAGAGAGATTGAATCAAACTTCACTGAAACAAAAAGAGAATTTTTAAGTCCTATGAGCTAATAGAAAAATACTAGAGAATTTTAAGAGAGAGATTGGTCATTATGAGTAAGTCATCTGTGTGTGCTAATTAGCTCTTAAAGTAGCCTCCTACTCTCTCACAGTGTGGGATAGAGTATCTTTCCTGATGATTATATTTGAAAGAGACATTAGCAGGTTACAAAACTATACAGAGGATGAGAGAAGATTCACATCTCAGAGGGGCAAAGAAAGAATTTATAATAAAAAAAAATTCTTAAGTAAATGTTCTAAGCTAAGGAAAGAGAGGTCGAGAGACTGGGTCAGGAAGAAGCCTGTCTAAAGGTTTGTCAAGCTGAGGGAAACATTAAGGCCATCTTCCTCAAATAGGCGCCAGGAACACACCAGCTTCATTTACATGCTGTGTCTGCTGAGAGAAAGCCAGAGGGAAAGTGGATCCATTTGAAGACATGTTCAGTGCCTAAGCCTTTTCCTCCAATGCTTCTCTTTTGTGAGTCAAATAGTTTTTCTCCTCCAAGAAACCTTTGAAATACTCTCTTTACTCTTCCCCTGTTTGACTTAGATGTCTTTTCTCTGCATCCCCAAGCAATCTAGCAGTATTTCTTTTCAAGTACTTATACTAGAAATGCAATTTTGGAGGTCAATTTTGTCTTTCCATCGACCATGAACATTTTTAGGGCAAGATGCTGTGATTTTTTTTTTTTTTTTAATCTCTGAATTCTCAACAACAAACTGTCACACATAGTAGGTCCATAATAATGTATAATTATTGTTATATGTTATGTTATATATATGTTATATATTATGTTATATATAACATAATAATGACTGTTGAATAAAAGAGACGTAGTTCTTTCACATTAAATCGTTTAAAGGCAGTTAGGGTAAGGAGAATCAGAGATGGACAAAGGGCTCTACAAAGTCCTTTAAACTGTGAGTCTTTAAATATTTATTCTGTTACTTTGAGCAGTAAGGCCAACCCTATTAGAGGAGCATTATAAATGAAAAATATGCAAATGTTTAAAAATAGCCCAGTTTTAACTGGGATTATAATGAAATCGAATATGAGCTTAACTTTGAATCTGTTGGCTTTTATGTTTCAAGTTAAATCCATGATACCATTTGAAATTATCTTTTGGAATGTAAATCAACACCAGTACTGCTGAGCCTAGTGAAAATTAATGAAAATAATAGCGGAAAGGTCTTCCAATATATACTGAATTCTGTTTTAACATAATAAGTAGATTGGAGGTGGTCTTTATTATGATGATGATTAACTGATTGCATGCAAATACAACCTTGCTTATCACTTCACTTAAACTTAAATATAAAGATGGTTGTATAATTTCTAACAAGAAGAATAAATATTATGCAGTTTAATTAGCCAACCAAAATACCACTTCTCACATTTTACCTAGGAGATTGTAGGAATGAATAACATCAGATATTTTATCTAATGGGAAAATATGCACTGTGTTCTGAATAAAATTTTAAAGATTTCAAAGATAATTTCAATATTTAAATAAGTAAAATCCATTGTTAATAATGTACAGAAACCCAATTATTTTTTATGTAACTATTTTTCATAGAATTGAATTTTTTTTTCACGTGTTGGCTTCCAGGATTTCACAGTAATTATAGATGATTTTTAAAATACACTTTATTTAAAGTGTTTCTTTATTCCAAATGCACTCTTTTAAAAACACTTTAATTCAGTGCAATTTAACTCAGACAATGGAGCTAATTATAATCCAACATACTCAATTTTGTGACACAGTTTTATTTTAGAAAAAAATTAAATTTGTATAAACTCTGGCTGCAAGATGCTATATAATGCTTATCAATGGAAAAATCTTATAAGAAAAAGAGACTGACAGAGAGATAGAAGGAATCTGAAACTACATAATTACAAACATAGAGCATACATCTTTCCTAGTTTTTGATTTGTGTGATCTCTCACTAAATATTTCCTGACATTAACAATTTTATATATATCAACATTTCAATGGTTTTCCATTATTCCATGCAATAAATAAATAATGCCTGATTAAAGATTATATTGTTGCTGGAAATTTATTGGTATGTGTCCATTAATACCATATGTTAACATTTACAAAACTGATAAGTGAGTGACAGAAAACTCATTACATAGTCTGAGACAATGAGAACAAAGGCAGTAGAGTTACACAGTAATTAGTTCTGAAATTCAACAATGCCATGGCATCCCTTCTGTGCCCTATCTGTTCTGACCTTCAGAATAGAAGAGTAACCACAGTCATTATAGACATATGTATATATGCTGTTATAGACATATAGACATATATGACATATATGCTGATAGCTTCATCCACCAGTTTAAAATATTTCCAGGAGAAAAAAAAAGGAATATTTCTATTTTTGTCTTCTTTCAGAGGTTGTAACAAAGAATTTCCCAGAGCTCCGAAAGACTTCCTTTTACATTGCATTAATGATGGCCATGCCTACTGGTACTTTTTCAAATGAATGACTCTAAAATAACTGATTTACAATAAGACTCTTCATCTGGAGTAGAACAGAGATGTAGAATTTACAAAGGGCTATTAGGAGAAAGATAAACAAAATCAGAATTCTGCTATGCATTTCTTGTCATCTTAGATTTGGAGGATGCTCTAAGTATTTTATAAACAAATTTTATAATAGATTATAGGGCTATTATAAATTTTAAATATGACAAGTTCAGACATTTATTTACACAAGCCAATAGAAATTGAAATATTAATATTTTATTATACAAAATGGAAGAATTTTTTAGGGAACTAGTATGTGTGAATTCTGTGCTCCACCTGGTTGTTTGTAGGGTTCATATGAATAACAGTAAATAACTAATTTATCCCATAATAGAATACACTCAATATTAGTAACCATAATTTATTGACACTTCTGAAGGCCCTTATTAAAAATACTTTTATACCAAAAATAGATTTATAATGAGAAAATTATTCTTGTCCATTTGTGTTAAAGCAGGGGTGTTAGTATGTCTCAGATTTACAAAACAAGCATGTGTATATATCTTTTTATCATTGTATATATGTTTTAAAGTATTAAATTTATGACAAATTTTCTGAGCAGGTTCTGAATTCATGAGGTCCTACTGTAACTTTTCTAAGTAATGACAAAAATCAGTAATAACAAACATTGTGTTAAGAATTATGTGTGATATAAATTATATTTACATTATTTAGAAAATAATGCAGAGACCTATATTCACAAGTTGAGTGAGGCAAGAATAATGTTTGTATTAGCTTCTCAAATAATCCACTAATGTTCTTCCACAATACCTGAGAGAATACTCCATAAAACTGAAAGATTTGCTACAGATTTTGTTATTTCAACTTTTGAACTCACAATCAAGTTGAAATATTTACCAGTTATAAATTCAGTTATGCAAATTACATGGAAAAGAGTCATTAATTGGTGTACAATGATGTGTTTGTTTTTAAAAGACACTCTAGGCAAATTACTTGGATTTATATTACTTATAGAATAAAGCATGAAGTAGAAAAGTAAATAGTAATTGTCTTGATTTCTCTATAAAACAAAAGGAGGTTGAAACAGGAAGCATACACAAAAGGAAAAAGAGAGAAAGACAAAGAGAAATGCAGTGTGTGGTGATTCTCCTGGTTTTGTCCTTAGAACTAAAAGTCTGGTGCTGCTAATCTGAGTGTAGGTTACGACAACCTACCTAGATATTTCTCTACTCAATTCAGGTGTAATCTAAAAATTCTATGAAATTTTTGAACTGCTTTTTCATTAAGCACAGCAAAGTACTTAAGTATTACAGATATTCTAGATATTAAATGGATAATATAGGCCTGTAATAAACAATTTTAATGCAAGATTGACCTGAGAAATAAAAAACCCAAATATCCTAGAAACATTTTAAAAAACGTATTTATAATTAGAAACTATCACACAAAGGAAACCCCAGGCCAAGATGCCTACACTGGTAAATTCTATAAACCATCTGACAAAGAAATGTTGTAAATCCTACACAAACATTTTTAGAAAATAGAGAAAGAGGGAAATAAAAGACTTCTGTTATGAAAACTGATGATAAATTTTCCACCAGTAAAAGTGAATATTCTTTAAAACCCTTCCAGACACACAAATAAAATGGAAGATCATTTCACAAAAGCTCTCTGCTTCCACAAAACACCAACCACTACTAAAACTATTAGGGTGCTATGGAATATGAAGAAAAGAGATCTGAGTGCTACAAATATAAGAACTAGATAAAATGCACAGTGGAGCATAGGTGCAAAAGCAGAGCCTGAGAGCAGAGAGGCAAGCATATATACACCAGGTGGGAATTCCTCCACTATCTGCACCAGATCTCTGCACCCATACATCATCCAGCCTCCATGGAAAATGTTCAGCAGTTTCTTATAAACTTATATATACACTTACCATGCAGCTGAGAATTTTCATTCCAAGAATTTATCCACAAGAGATGAAAACCCATGTGCATATAAGAACATGTAGAAAGACTTCACAGGAGCTTTTTCTGTGATAGCCAAAAACTTGGAAAACTTAAATTCATCAGTATGTAGGTGGATAAAAAGTCGTGATCAATCCATACGATGGGATACCATTGAGCAATAAAACATAATGCACTACTGATACAAATAATGACGTGGACAAAACTTAAAACCATAGCACTGAACCACAGAACCCAGATGTAAATACATTTTCCATAATTCTGTTCATATGACATTTAGAAAATATTTATTAAATCGAGGGTAATAGAAAGCAAATCATGCTTGCCTGAGACAGATGGTGTTGGATCTAATGATTGCCAAGGGGATCAAGATAACTCTTAAGGACAACAAACAGTTCTACATCTTGGTTTTGGGTGGCTACGTGGATTTACATATTTACATATTTATGAAAATTCATCAAACTATACACTGAATATTTTTAAACTAATGTTTAAAAATAAATGCATTTTGACACTTAGAAAACAACAAGAAAATACACAAAAAGTATTGTAGTAGAAATCAAAGGAAAAACTTTGTAACAGTATGGATAACAAATAAGACAAATAAAATATATAAGAAAAATACAAATTAAAAATGATAAAAAAGTAAAATATTTTCAGATTATATCATTAAATGTATTTACAAATGTATTTATACCATTTAAAATATAAAACTAGTGGGCGCCTGGGTGGCTCAGTGGGTTAAAGCCTCTGCCTTTTGGCTCAGGTCATGATCTCAGGGTCCTGGGACCAGGCCCACATTGGCTCTCTGCTCAGCAGGGAGCCTCTTTCCTCAGCTCTCTCTGCCTGCCTCTCTGCCTATTTGTGATCTCTCTCTCCATCAAATAAATGAATAAAATCTTTAAAAAAATAAAATAAAATATAAAACTACATACCACTCTTTGGAAGAAAAAATTTGCTGTTTCTCACATATGACTTGATCTAGAGTATTTAACAAAAAATTAAATAAAAAGAAGACAGCCCAATACAATCTGTACAAGTGGTGTAAGCAAGTATTTCATAAAATATGATATATGGCTAATATGTGTATTAAAGGAAGTTTATTATCATTATTTATCAAGGAAATGGAAAGTAAAAAGCACAATGAACTTCCAATAAACATCTGCTGCAATGGCTAACTTAATAGGGTAACAACTTCAAATGTCAGGAATAGGAATCAATTTGGACTCTTATTTTGCTGTTGGGAGTGTAAATGCTCCAACTTCTTTGTAGAGAAGTTTGGCATTTTCTTATAAAGTTAAACACACACACTTATTACCAACTCTTCCACTCAGAGTATTACTCAAAGATAAGTGAAAGCATATATTCACAGTAAATACTTGTACAAGATATTCATAGCAGTGTTAATCATAAGAGGCAAAACCAAAATAACCCACGTCCATGAATCGGTAACTGGCTAAGAATCTTTTCATACATTCACTCATTTGAAGGCCACTCAGTGGTAAAAATAATCAAAATACGCAAACAAAAGAATAAATCTATGAAATATTATATTGAGTAAAAAAAGTCATGCACAAAAGAACAGATATGGTGTGATTTTATTTATTTGAAGTTCTAAGATAGGTGACAGTGTATGGGTAATGACAGAAAGCAGAGCAGTGGTGGTGAATGAGCTTCACCTACAAACTAGTGCACTCAAAGGTACGGCCTTGTACTCTGTTTGATGAGTGTGGTTTTACATACGTGGATACATTGTCCAAGACAATCTAATGACATTAAAATGTGTTTTATTTCCTGCAAAATATGTCTTAATTTAAAAATTAAAAGAAATAATGAATAAAAAAGAAACAAGTGGAGCAAAATAGGTTAAGTGTTTTCATGGAAAAGATGTGATTAGGGTGCCTGGGTGGCTCAGTGGGTTAAAGCCTCTGCCTTCGGCTCAGGTCATGATCCCAGGGTCTTGGGATCGAGGTCTGTATCGGGTTCTCTGCTCCGCAGGGAGCCTGCTTCCTTCTCTCTCTCTCGCTGCCTCTCTGCCTACTTGTGATCTTTCTGTCAAATAAATAAATAAAATCTTTATAAAAAAAAAGATGTGATTAAATATGTGCAAAAAATGAAACATACAAAATGGATTATTTGTGAGAATTTATGTGGAGAATAAGAAACATGATTTTTTTATTTTTTATTGATTAATTTTATAACTGAAATTATGATAAAATATGGAAATGTTTTCCTAGGAAATAATTAGAAGAATCTATTTTTCTTCTGTTTTCTGTTGAGATATGCTGGAACCTGGATTAATTCACTCAGAAACAAGAACTGGCTACGAAAGTTGTATTTTTAAGAAAATTTTCTTCAGTAAATAGCTCTGAGGTATCTTGTCTCAATTGCCATACATAGTCCCCTGGAAAAACACAGCAGGTTAGCCTGGCTGCCACAAAATATTTTTCAACATAAGAGGTGTATATAAGTAAAACAGGTGATGATCAAACAAGTGAGTAGAGCTTTGATGATAATTTTCTCCAGGCCCATCAAATAACAGCCATCTGAAATAACATGTGGACATTCAATCTCAATATATGGTCCAAACAATTTGCTTTAATCTAAGGTAATGCTAAAATAACTTCATAATTATTTTGAACTTAGAAAATTTCAAAATAACAATACTTTTTTAGAAGTTGGATATTTTGTGTTTAGTGAAATATACTGTGAGACATTTTTCTTCCAAAACAACGTGCACTTAACCTTTATCGGAACATAGAAACTCAACTTTTATAGGTTACAAGTATAGCTTTTATTTAAAACTAATATTTATGATTCAAATAAATTGAGTCATAAAATCTTAGTGAAATTGGCATAACACCAATTAGAATTTTCATACTGTTTATAAACATACTAAATATTTAAGTCCTTATTTCTCATTGAAATGGGCATATTTAGATGCTTACTCCTGGGTGATATATTTCCATCAAAATGATTTGTTGAAAGCAAAAATTAAGGTAGGATATATACTACTATGACATTTTAAAATGTATACTTTACCTAATAAGTATGAAAATGAATTGATAATTTTATAATATTTCTTTTAAAATATACAACAAGGAGTATACTTGATTTTAACATTAATTAACCTTCATTTAGTAATTTTTCTATGCCATGCATTGTGTACCAGTTTTCCCATTTGAAGCTTATGATAACCCTTAACATTATTATAATGGTATTCCATACTTTGCAAATGAGGCATGCGAGGTTCAAAGTTAAGGAACTCACCCAACTTGACTTTAGAGCCTATGCAGTGATACTCCCCAGTGTTGACCTACTGCCAGGTTTTGCGAACCCTAAAACTCCCACTGTTATTTACTCCCTCATATTGTTTATGCCACCATATGAAGAATTTAGATTTATGAATTCCAAGCCCATGGCACTCCATTGACTCTGCTTACATCTTCTTTGTAAAAATCCCTATTATTTGAGATTTAATTATTAATAAATCACTACATTATATTTATTTTAAAGAACAATAGGGTTAATAAAATTTCCTCAGCTATTATATGTAATATCTTTGTATAAAAATTTTATTTTGTTTAGTGAATTTACCATAAGTTATTGAAATGTTTTTATTGCTTGCAATTACTTGGAGAAAGAGAGTCTTACCAGTCTCGTTATTTGCACATGTGGCAGGTAAAAGAATATCTTCATAAAAGAATAGAAAAAATAACTATAAAACTACTGGTATATAACACTGGAAGTCTGCATGGTAATAAGCCAATTTTTGTGGAAATGAACTCATTAATGCTAAATTTTTGCTGACTTCCAACTGATCGGAGAACTGCTTTATAAAATTCAAAAGGCACTTCATGAATTGTAAAAGATATGAGAAAAAAGGGAATGAATCAACCATAACCAAGCATATTTTACTCATTTGGCTTCCAACAAACTCCCATCTAATCTATAGCTGTGATCTGGGAAAAAAAGTGAGTAAAATTGATGAGGGTGACAGAGAGTTCCATCAGAATGGCAAGAAAGCTCGTTGAGCAACGCAAAGCAGTTTAGATGTGAAGTACAGCTGGGCTTTGATTGTTTATTAGATTTTATTTTGGCTTTCCTTACACTTGCAAGTTTTCTACACATTATTTATAAAGATATCGATTCGTCCTAAGTGAGCTTTAGACAGAGGAAGGGGCAAATTGAAAAACAAAATGCAATGTGAATTACATAAATACACAACAGACATAGTCCAAGGGGGAAAGTAAGTTTCTCATGTTTGATTAGAGTACTTGTCCAAAATGCCATTTAAAAATACTTGATAAAGTTGGTAATAGGTTATAAACATCCATACTTTCAAAAGCAAAAAAGGTCTTATATAAGTAAAAGTACTTTATCAAAGTTCCTGATTTTTTATTTTTTATTGTTAAAAAAAAAAATTTCCAGTGTTTCAAGATTCATTCCCCATTCCCCACACCCAGTGCTCCACGCTTTAGGTATCCCCAGTACCCACCACCAGGCTCTCCCATCCCTCCACCCCCCTCCCTCCAAGTCCCTCAGTTTGTTTCTGTGTTCAAAGTCTCTGTTGTTTCATTTCCCTCCCTAGATTACCCTTGTTCCCATTTGCTTTCCTTCTGCCACTGTCCTCCAGTTTGCCCCTCATGCACCGCAAGTAAGTGAAACCATGCGATACTTGACTTTCTCTTCTTGGCTTATTTCACTCAGCATAATCTCTTCCAGTCCAGTCCATGTTGCTACAAAAGTTGGGTATTCATCCTTTCTGACGGAGGCATAGTATTGCATTGTACATATGTACCACATCTTCTTTATCCATTCATCTGTTAATGGGCACCTTGGCTCTTTCCACAGTTTGGCGATTGTGGCCATTGCTGCGATGAACATTGGGGTGCATATGGCCCTTCTTTTCACTACATCCGTATCTTTGGGGTAAATGCCCAGTAGTGCAATTGCAGGGTCATAGGGTAGCTCTATCTTTAATTTTTTAAG
>PITA01002281.1:89136-164659 GCA_004023965.1 Spilogale gracilis | reverse complement strand
CCTCTCTCGCTGTGTTTCTCTCTGTCAAATAAATAAATAAAATCTTAAAAAAAAAAAACCTTTAAAATTTCAGTAATAAGAAAACAAAGAAAACCAATATTTTTAAAAAATGGGTAAAAGAGGGCTTAGTGGGTTAAAGCCTCTGCCTTCAGCTCAGGTCATGATCTCAAGGTCCTGGGATCCAGGCCCACATAGGGCTCTCTGCTTAGCAGGGAGCCTGTTTCCTCCACTCTCTCTGCCTGCATCTTTGCCTACTTGTGATCTCTCTCTCTGTCAAATAAATAAATAAAATCTTTAAAAAAATGGGTAAAAGATTCAGATAGAATCTTTGGATGGGAATTAGGCACATGAAAAGGAGCTCAGCACCATCAATGTTAGCAAAAAAACAAATTAAAGCCATAATAGGATACTACTACATACATATTTAAAATTTACTATAAATAACTAGACAAACGGACCATACCAAGTGCTGGCAAGCACAGGAAGCTACTTAAACTCTCACTCATTGATGGGGAATGGAAAATGGTCAGCCAGTTTGCAATTTCTTAAAATGTTAAATATATCCCTACTATACAACTCAACTCTTTAACGCCTAGGTATTTACCTAAGAGAAATGAACTGGAATCTACTTACCATCCAGTACCAGGTGAATGGGTAAACAAGCAATGGTTTGTTCATGGAAACTACTTGGCAATGACAAAGAATACAGTACTGATACACTCAAAAACATTGATGATTCTCAAAATATTCATGGTGGCTTACAGAAGCCATTCGCAAAGGAATATAATCCTGCTCTATGTGAAACTTGAAGATACTAGAAAATGAAAACTCATCTGTAGTGATAGAAAGCAAATCAGTGATTGCCTGGGAATTACTGGGGGTTGCCAGAGGGCAGGGAGAAGTGGGAAGCAAGGATTACTTTTGGGGGTATAATATGTTTATTATCTCGATTATGGTGATGGAGTTATGAGTATATACATACACCAAAACTTACCAAATTGTAAACTCGATGCATGTTCCATAAAACTGCACCTCTGCTACCTCAACGAAAAGGCTCGTTCCAGCTTTGTCCTGAGATTCAGATGAGTGGAAACCGTTAAAACAGCTGCTCGTTCGTTAGTGTTAAGTTCTCAGAAAGCACTGTTGTGCTTGCAGTTGTTACAAACACAATGGCTGAGAAGAGAGTTTTAAGAAAGCTATTCATTTCCCCCTAAGCAGGAAATGTTACCTTCTACGTGGGTAGGAAAATAGTACAGGAATCAAATATTTTGAAATTAAAGGCAAAATTTGTTACTTAGCTTTCCTGAGATTCTTTTTTTTTTTTTTACTTTCTAAAAAGAAAATTTTCTCTTAAAAATACAAATAGTAAAAAAAAATCCAACTGAGAGGCAAACTAAACTAGAATTAATTTCAGATGTTGAATACTGATGCTTGTACGATAACTTCCTAAATTCCCTAAAATTCTTATTTTGCATCGGTTTAAATCATTTGGAGAATCCTGGGACATTTCCCCAGGAAAACAGGTGTGTGGGAGAGAGAGAGAACCAAACGTCTTTCTGGTGCAGAGGATATTACTGCTTCCCATTAATAATTGGGAACTTACATTTCTCACGACGAGCTCCTTAAATCAATTTTTGCAACCCAAAAGAAAGCATCCTCAGGTTAAGATAGTTTTCCCAAAGGGACCTTGGCAGGCTGGGTGACCTTCTCTAATTGGTTGAAGGGCTCACCTACGCCCTCCACTCCTTTGGGGATTGGCTGGGGCAGACTCTCCTTTGGGCTGCTCCCTCAGGATTGGCTAAAGCTGGCTACCCGTGCTCCCCGCTCTCTCGGGATTGGCTGAAACACCTCATGCGCTGCTCTCTTGGGATTGGCTAAGTCAGTGAAGTTCCTCCCTGTTCTCCCAGCCGCCCTCTTGTTTTCCTTCCTCATTGCCCTCACTAGTCAGCCCCTGGGAGGGGATGCTTTCCTTCGGGGTTTGCATTTCTGCCCTTTCCAGGCTCCTCAAGATTCTCCCGGGAAGTAGGGTTGGCATTTCTGCCCTTTCCAGGCTCCTCAAGATTCTCCCGGGAAGTAGGGTTGGCGTCCCTGACGGATACAGAACCTTTGGGCCAAGATCCGGCTAATTCAAGGAGTGTGGACAAGGAGCTTTAACAGGGTGCTGTGGTCACCAAGGGGGGTGTGTGTCCCTGAGAGCGATCCATATTTTTCTCTCCTTCTGAAAGATGAGACAGGGTGAGGTGCTAACGTAATTGTCCTGAATAGTTTACATTCCCATGTTTTAGGTGGAAGAAGGAAGAAAGAAGACATCGAGACAGATGGGCTGTTTCCTTGCCTGACTCAGTTGGCCTCTCGTTCTGGATGGCTGTCTTTCCTCATGGCCTCTGGGATGGCTCTCCGGTAAGGTTTGCTGGCAGCAAAACCAAACAAATCGTTTTGTGAGTGGTACTACTCTGGCCTTATGCTTAGGAGCAAAGTTTGGGGAACTGGCTGCGGTTCAGATCTTCACTCCAACATGGACTGGTTTTATGACCTCTGCAGGTGACTTAACGTCGAGAAGCCTCAGTTTTTCCACATATAGGGGACCTCATAGTATATAACCCCGCCGGGTAGGGTTGTTGTGGGTTATACATGGGAAGAACTTGGGACAGTGTCCTAGGCTTTGCTGTGGTGACAAATGACTGGCCCCAGATTCTGGATAGCTCCGCATGACAGGTCTTAATTTCTGTTCTTGATAATACCTGTGATGTTTGTGGGTGGGTAGGAAAGCTGCTGCTCTGCTCAGTCACTCAGGCACCAGGCAGACTGGTCAAGAGGTTTTGAAGCTTTACCATCTAGAACCCATGACCTGACAGGTTGCTGCGGAAAGAATGGAGTCCCATGGGGTCTGTGTCAGTTCAGGCTGTTGTAACAAATTTCCATAGACTGGATGGCTTAAACATCAAATATTTACTTCTCCCAGTTCTGGAGGCTGGATTCTGGAGAGAGTCCTCTTTTGGCTTGGATACTCACTTCTTCTAATGTCACGACTAGCTCTCTGACCTCTTCATAGAAGGGCACCAATTCCATTCATGAGGGCTCTACCCTCACAACCAAAGTACCTCCCAAAGGCCCTACCTCCAAATACCATCACTGGGGTTGGGCATTCAACTTGTGAATTTTGGGAGGACATGTACATAACATAATAAAGTTATCACTTTCTTACTTTTTGGTTTATCTATAACCAGTGGTTTTGGTTTATCTATAATCAGTGCTCTGCCAGGCACTGCTGCATGCATTTACGTACATTAGCTCCTTGGTAAGGATGTTCATCCCCATTTTACGGATGAGGAAAGTGAGCCATAGAGAGCCACCCTTCTTATTTCAAAGAAACTGAGGCCCCTCGCCCACCACAGTGCATGTAATTACATGCACACAAGATGCAATATACATTCCAATGGAGTCCTTAAAAACACCTAAAAGCCACCAATGTCTTGAGCAGCACCTTGTCTGTGTACCCTGGCCTCTGGCATACTGGGTCATTGCTCTGCCAGGCACTGCTGCATGCATTTACGTACATTAGCTCCTTGGTAAGGATGTTCATCCCCATTTTACGGATGAGGAAAGTGAGCCATAGAGAGCCACCCTAAGGTCTCAAGGGCTGGTAAGCTGGGAGGTTGGGGTTTGAGCCCAGGCACACTCAGACTCCAGAGCCCCAGCTCCACTCCTCTGCATTGCTGCTTCTCAGACTTGCTCTAAGAACACAGTTGTATAAATACACACAAACATGTGTTTATCTACAGTCATATTTCTACAAACTTGATGTCATATAGCCAGCTCTATGTCTATACAGCAAGGCGGTGTCTTTCTTTTTTCAAGATTTTTTAATTTATTTGAGAGAGAGGGAGCACAAGCAGGGGGAGGGGCAGGCAGAGGGAGAGGAAGAGGCAGAAGGACCCTTCCCCTGCTTGTGCGTGCACGTGCTCTCCCTCAAATAAATAAATCTTAAAAAAAGGAAGACAGACAAAAATATCCTAAACATTGCGTGTCTGTTATTTGTCACGAGGGACTTTTTCATATATTTATCATCCACTTACATCTTGCTAATTCCCTTTTCATCTTTTAAAGGAGTGACATAGTAATGCTGATCTTTTCAATGGTTCGCAAGAGCTCTTAAGATTATAAAGCCTTTGTTACTCATGTATGTCATAAAGTCTTTTCCTAGTTTGTCTTTAAGCTTTGTTCCAATTTTTAATCCAAACCTGAAATGTGTAACTTTCTAAAATAAAATCAGTTTTCAGCTTAATGGATTCTAGTGTGCTGTCCTGTGTTTCCTATCCATGGATTGTATATTCTAAAATTCACTTATGCTGTACGAATTTGATTTTTTTTTAAAGATTTTATCTATTTGACAGAGAAACACAGCCAGAGAGGGGACACAAGCACGGAGAGTGGAAGAGGAAGAAGCAGGCTTCTCGCCGAGCAGGGAGCCCCATATGGGGCTCCATCCAGGACCCCGGGATCATGACCTGAGCCGAAGGCAGACGCTTACAGACGGAGCCACCCAGGCGCCCCTTATTTCGTTTTCATTCACATCTTTTAAAAATTGCTCGGCTGGGCAATTGATTGCAAGGGCTAATCTGGTTAAAACTTTTCATCTGGATTCCCAAATCTCCACCTTGTTGGGCGGCTTTGAGGCGGCCTCTCACCTCCTGGCAGGAGAGGCCTCGGAGCTGGGGTTGGAGACACGTGGGGGACGAGAGGTGATGTGGGAGGCCGAGGGGGTGGCAGTGGGGTGACATGGGGGCGGGTGGAGTGATGTAGGGGCGAGGTGGGTGCGAATCGGGGTGAAATTGGGGAGGGGCGGGTCCGCGCAGGGCCGACCCCGCACATGGGCGGAGCCTCTCACGGGGCTCCCAGCGCTCGCGGCCGGGTGGCGTCTGGCTCAGCGCGCAGGCGCGCGTCTTTCCGCCGCGGGGCGTTCTGGGGGTCTCGGGCCTACCCGGGAGCGGGCGTGGGCACTGTTGCGGACCCGCGAGGACCGGCGGTGGGTCCCGGAGGTTCGAGCTGCGGTCTGCGCGGGGCTGCAGCGAGGGGCGTGGGGAGAGGAGCGGCAGACCCCGGTCCGCTCAGGTTGCCTCTCCTGGCGGGGGCTGTGTCCACCCAGAATGGGGGCGCTTCTGGGGTCCCCGAGGCAACGTACAGGAAGGACCGCGTTTTTCGGCGTAGCTGCGCTTGCTGCGGGGTCTCCATCCTCGTAGGTGCCGAAGGGGTCCGACCGCGGCCCGGAGAACTGAGCTCCCGACTGCCACCGTCCGGGGGTCGCCGAGGTGGGATTGGGACCCCTGCGTGCCGTACACCCGTAACCGAAAAGTGTGTGCCCGGCTCGCCCGCGGCGGTGTGACTCCCGGGGCTCCTTAGCGTTTCCCTGGGTCCGTGCAGATTGGG
Source organism: Spilogale gracilis (assembly GCA_004023965.1). Taxonomy (NCBI): domain Eukaryota; kingdom Metazoa; phylum Chordata; class Mammalia; order Carnivora; family Mephitidae; genus Spilogale; species Spilogale gracilis. The sequence goes on along the minus strand of PITA01002281.1, from coordinate 159,232 downwards.
AACCTCGGGGGCCTCCCCGCCGTGTGCCACCCCGCCGGACATGGGGACCTCCCCTGCATCTGCGCTGTCCAGGGCCTGAGAGCACTTCACCGCGGCCAGCCCGCCTTTGTCCTGGCCCCCTGCTTTGCGTTCCCTGAAAGGGGACATGTGTTCTCGGGGACGCGGGTCTGGAGCCCCTGATGAAGGCTCCAGCTGGAGGGAGTTTGTTCCCTAGGCTCTCCTAGAACAAAGCAGGTCTACGGAGGCAAGAAGGGCCAGGCTCCAGGAACAGGAATCTCACCAGGAAGGAACCCTCTGCAGAGTTTCCAAGGAGAGGCAGAAGAAACGCAGAGAAAGCTTGTATGGGGCCCCGAGTGATTTCACCACGTTCAGGAGCTGTGAGTCACTTTGCAAACGGGAGAAGGGAGCTGGAGCCAGGACTGTGTGAGAAATGTCACCCCGTTGGCTCCACAGCTGGGAAGCTTATATTTTCAGCTCCACCCCAAAGGGCACTCTTTCCTCCCTTCATTCTCCACTGATTCTTTCCAGAGGGGGGGCAGCTTTCTAACGGTGACCTGTCAGGCATCTGGAGATACGTTCTTGTGTCTTTCAGGGTCTTTCCACTGCAGAGCTTGATCGTTCAGGGAGGGTTTGCCAGGGTTTTCTGTTTTTGTCTTATTTGGCTGAAGCGGGGAAAAGAACCTGAAAGGGGAAATAACTTGTCTAGAATCAGTAAGAGGTGAATAGAAGCTAGAGTTCCCTGACTCTGGGCTTGATGCTGTCCACACAATCATGTCAGAATAAATTTCCTTTTAAAAGATCCTTTTAAGAAACACCTATCGAATTAGAAAGTTTCTTAAAAGACTTATATCTAAGGTACATATCCCTTTTTCCAAAGCTTTGAGTGACTCGGGGTGAATGTTGTGGTTAGTAAGTTAGATACACAAAATAACCTTTAGTGTTTGCTTTCCCCTGCAACATCTGTTTTTTTTTTAAATTTATTTATTATTTATTTACTTTATTTGGTTATTTGCCAGAGAGAGAGAGAGAGAGCAAGCGAGCATGCACACAAGCAGAGGGAGCAGCAGGCAGAGGAAGAAGTAGGGATTATGGGATTATCCCTGGGATTATGACCTGAGTGGAATGCAGACACTTAACCAAGTGAGCCACCCAGGTGTACCTGTTTTTTAAATTTATTTAGAAAGAGAGCACTGGTGCGCAAGAACCCCAAGCAGGCTCTACACTCAGCATGGGACCCGTGGCGGGGTTCATTCCCATGACCCTGAGATCACGACCCCGGCCAAGCCCAAGAGGGGGTGGTTCAGCCAGCTGAGTCACTCAGGCGCCCTACAAGATCAGTTTTAATGAAGACATTGTATTTCATATCTTGACATGCCAGTATTTGCTTAATAGTTCTGTTTTAAGGGGGCACCTGAGTGTCTCAGTTTGTTAGGCGTCTGCCTCTTGATTTCTGCTCAGGTCATAATCTTGGGGTCATGAGATAGAGCCCCTTGTTGGGCTGTGCATGCAGCATGGAGTTTGCTTGTCCCTCTCCCTCTTCTCTGCTCCCCTACCTCCACGCATGCACACATGCACACAGTCTCTCTCTTTCAAATAAAATCTTCAAAAAAATAGTTTTGTTTTAAACTTTTCTGTGTTCGTGGGAGGGGAGCATAGTTAAAGTGATAGAAAACATTGCTGGTTTAAGGAGTCACAGAGAGACGAATGTTACCCTCCTCCTCTTCTCCAGGATGAGAAGTTACCCAGCTGGTGTGTGGAAGTTTGTAAAGGAACTGAGGCGCTGCAGGGCCAGCCAGCTCTCCATACCCTGTTGCTCTTTCCGCCTCTTGTAGGTGTCCCTTCTCAGCGTTTGAAATCCTACCAAGAACAACAGAAAATGAACAAATCCCAGGTCAGTTGTTTCTTTTCTTTATTCCCTATTTCATTTTCCAGCAGGTTTTGTGGTTTTTATAAGCCCATTCATATCTTTAAGTAGAGAAGTCAAAATAGACAAAAAGTTCCTTCTGGGTAAATGAAGAGTGCGTGTTCTCTGTGCAGCCTTCAGGGGTTGCTGTGAGTCCTGCGACTCCTCAGTCATCACAGGTGAGCCACACATTCATCTTTGGGTTTCCTGATCTACACAGGATTTTCATGACCACAGAGAGGAACCAGCCAGTTATTCCTGGGACAGAAAGACTTAGTGATCCTGGAGTCTGGGGAGAAATGTCTTTGAAGTTCTTCAGGTAGTGAAGAGCCTTATGGTGACCCCCTGGTTGCCTGCAGTCATTCTTCACTGGAAATAGAGGTCAGAACTCAGGTTTTATTAGGGACCAAAGTGCTGCTGGACTCTGAGAGCTTTCTGAACATCCGCTCTGATCTAGGGACAAAACCCTCAGGCTCTCTGGAGAAAGAAACGGACGTCTCCTCAACTCCTTTAAGCAGTTGGACAGCAGATTGTTCAAACTCATGGTCTTTGGCAAATGCTTATTCACGATTCACTCACATTTCTCTTATTTTGATAAAATATATATAATAAAATTCAGCATTGTAATCGTTTAACCATCAGTGTACAGTCCGGTGGCCTGAATTACATTTACAGGGTTGTGCAACCATCTTCATAACTTTCTCGGCACCCCAGACAAATCTCTGTCATCCTTAGCCAGTAACTCCCGGTCCCCCCAGCCGCTGGTGACCACATCTACTTTCTGTCTCTCTGAATTTCCCTATTGTAGATGTTTTGTGTAAATGGAATCACACAGACTTTGTCCTTTTGTGTCTGGCTTCTTTCACTTCGTATCACGTTTTCAGGGTCCCTGTTGTACCATATATGAGAACTTTTCTTGCAGTGTCTGAATAATCTTTTATCCTACACGGGCATCACCTTCTGTTCATCCATTCATGTGTTAATGAACACTTGGGGTTGTTGCCATCGTTGAGAATAGTGCTGCTGGGAGCACTCAGGTACAGGGATCCACTTCTGCATTCACATTTCAATCCACTGGATGTAGCCTCACTTCTTCCTCATTACTTGCCTAAATATGTCCTGATAAAACTTGGCAGTAATGTCTCTGCCATGGACTCCAGCAGATCTTTTTCAGACCTCACTTTACTAGAACGTTCGGCTGCATGTGGCCGTTAACCCGCTTTGACCTTCTGGAAAGGCCTCTTTCTCTGGCATTTTCTGACCGCGTTCTTCTGCCTTTTTCCCTACTCGGACTTCTTTGTCTCCCTCATGGCATCTTCCTCCTCTTTGGCCCATACTCATGGCTCATCCCCAAATTCCTGTTCTTCGCTCCCTCTTCTCCTTACTCTGCCAATCCTTTTTATTTCCTACCCCCTGCGGTGGTAGAACCAAGGGTTATAGCCTGGGCTCTTCCCTCACATCTTGTCCTTCTCCGTGCAGGTGGCTAGAGGCACCTCTGCTTCCCACAGTTCAAGAGTTAAAATGATCGTTTCCAACCTCCCCCGTCTCCCGTCTCTTCTTGTCCCTCCATCTCCTGTCGGATGGTGTTCCATCCATCAGTTAAAGGAAGCACTGGAGTGGGATTCATCCTAAAGCCTTCCCAACCTTAGCCTCAACCCATGTGTACCTGTTTTACTACTTTTAAGATGTCAACAGTTCTTAAACCTGTTCTTACTGAATTCTTTCCTCCCAGATCAGAGCTTAATTTTCTCTCCCCTGGACTGTTGGAAGAGCTGCTTGGTTCTTTGTCCCCCGGATTATGTCTGTCTTCCTGAATAATTAATCTGAAATGCTGTTCCGGGGCGCCTGGGTGGCTCAGTTGGTTGAGGATCTGACTCTTGGTTTTGGCCCAAGTCATGATCATGTGGGTTGTGGGATTGAGCCCCATCTTGGGTTCAGTGCTCAGCGGGGAGTCTGCTTGAAGATTCTTTCTCTGCCCCTCACCCTGCTCACATATTCATGCTTTCTCTCTGTTTATTTATTTATTTTTTAAAAAGATTTTTATTTATTTGACAGAGAGAAACACAGCCAGAGAGGGAACACAAGCAGGGGGAGTGAGAGAGGGAGAAGCAGGCTTCCAGCCAAGCAGGGAGCCCGATGTGGGGCTCGATCCCGGGTCTCCGGGATCATGACCTGAGCCGAAGGCAGTCGCCCAACCAACTGAGCCACCAGGTGCCCCTAACATACCATATTCTTACAATATAAGTAAGCTAGAGAAAAAGAAAATCCTTAAAATCATAAGGAAGAGCAAATATATTTATAGTACTATATATCTTTAAAAAAATCTTGAATATAAGTGGACCCGTGCAATTTAAACTCTTGTTGTTCAAGGGTCGGCTGTGTTTTCACTGTGCTTAGAAATCCCCATTGCTTTACCTCCTTAACCCTCCCTTCTCCCTCTTCTGGCAATCACTGATACGTATATATTTTTAAAGATTTTATTTATTTATTTGACACAGAGAAATGCAAGCAAAAGTGGGGAGAGTGGCAGGAGGAGTGGGAGAAGCAGGTTCCCTGCTGAGCAGGGAGCCCAATGCAGGGGCTCGATCCTAGGACTCTGGGATCATGACCTGAGCCGAAGGCCGACGTTTGACCAACTGAACCACCCAGGAGCCCCAACCACTGATATTTTCATTGTCTTCATAGTTTTGCCTTTTCCAGAATGTCATTCTCTGGGATCATATTATGTAACCTTTTTAGATAGGCATTTTTTCACTTGATTGTATGCATTTAAGATTCCTCTGTGTCCTTTCGTAGCTTGATAGCTCCTTTCATTTTAGCCCTGAATAATGTTCCATTGTCTGGATGGACTGGAGTTTTTTATCCACTCATATACTGAAAGACATCTTGGTTGCTTCCCAGTACTGACAATTGTAAATGAAGCTGAAGTAAATGTCCATGTGCAGGTTTTTGCAGGTTTTTGTGTGGACACACGTTTTTAACTTCATGGAGTAAATGCCAAGGAGTGTGATCGCTGGATTGTGTGATAAGAATTTGTTTAGTTTTGTAAGTAGCCATCAAACAGGCTTCCACACTGGGTGGACCATTTTGCATTCCCACCGGTATTGAATGAGAGTTCCTGTTGCTTCACATCCTGACCAGCATTTGTTGTTATCGGTGTTCAGGATTTGGGGCATCGTAATAAGTGTGTAGTGGTTTTTCATTTTGATTTGCATTTCTGTAATTACATTTGATGTGGAGCACATTGTCATATGCTTATTTGCCTTATATGTCTTTGGTGAGGTGTTCTCTAAGGTCTTGGGTTGTTTTCTCAGTGTTGAGGTTTTTTTTTTTTTTTTTTTTTTTAAGTTTGTTTGTTTTTTAGTAATCTCTATACCATGAGATTAAGAGTCCTGTGTCCTGACTGAGCCAGTCAGGTGCCTCTCTTATTATTGAGGGGTTTTTTTTGTTTTTTTAAAGATTTTATTTATTTGACAGAAACACAGCTAGAGAAGGAACACAAGCAGTGGGAATGAGAGAGGGAGAATCAGGCTTCCCGCTGAGCAGGCAGTCCAATGCAGGGCTCGATCCTGGGACTCCAGGATCCTGACCTGAGTCGAAGGCAGAGGCTTAACCACTGAGCCACCCAGATGCCCCTTATTGTTGAGTTTTAAGGGTTTTTTGTATATTTTGGATAACAGTCCTTTATCAGATATGTTTACTGCAAATATTTTCTCTCAATATGTGGCTTGCCTTTTCATTTTCTTGACAGTGTCTTTCACAGAGCAGAAAGTTTTAATTTTAGTGAAGTCCAGCTCATCAATTCTTTCTTCGGTGGATCATGTCTTTGGAGTTGTATATAAAAAAATCATCTAGGGATACCTGGGTGGCTCAGTCACTTAAACATCTGCCTTCAGCTCAGGTCTTGATCCCAGGGTCCTGGAATTGAGCCCCTCGTCAGGATCCTTGCTCAGCAGGAAGCCTGCTTCTTCCTCTGCCCCTGCTTGTGATCTCTCTTTCTCTCACTCACACACTGTCTCTCAAATAGTCATTTTTTTTTCTTTTAAGGTGTTTTATTTATTTATTTGACAGAAACACAGCTAGAGAAGGAACACAAGCAGGGGGAGTGAGAGAGGGAGAAGCAGGCTTCCCACCGCACAGGGAGCCTGATGTGGGGCTCGATCCTGGGACTCCAGGATCATGACCTGAGCTGAAGGCAGTTGCTTAACCAACTGAGCCACTGAGGCACCCTTCAAATAGTCTTTAAAGCAACATAATTTCACGTACATTTCACCCAGAAACCAGGACCTGAGACCCTGGGATTACAATTTGAGCTGAAGGCAGATGCTTAACTGATGGAGCCACCCAGGCACCCTGAAATTGAAATTTTGTTTTTAATTTTATTTGATCATTGCTGTTAAAAAGGAAAGCGATGGCTACATATTAATCTTGTATCCTGCAAATTTTCTATAATCACTTAATAGCTTCAGGACTTTTTGTTGTTGTTGATTCTTTGGATTTTCTACATGGATGATCATGTCATCTACAAACAAAGACAGCTTATTTCTTCCTTCCCAGTCAGTATAGCTTTTATTTCCTTTTTGGTGTTACTGCATTAACTAAGACTTCTAGTACAATGTTGAAAAAGAATGGTGAGAGGGAATATCTTTGCCTTGTTTCTGATGTTAGTGGTATAGCTTTAGTTCTTCACCATCAAGGATGACATTAGCTATAGGTTTTTTGTAGATATTCTTTGTCAACTTGAGGACATGTCTCAGTATTCCTAGTTTATTTTCATTTGTCAAATGCATTTTCTGCATCTCTGGATATGATCATGTGATTTTTCTTCTTTAGCATGTTGATGAAATGGTTTATCTTGATTGATTTAGAATGGTGAACCAGCCTTGCATATCTGAGAAAAATCCTACTTGGTCATGATATATAATTCTTTTTATGCATTGTTGGTTTTATTTTGCTAATATCTTGTTGAGGATTTTTGCTTCTGTGGTGATGAAAGATACTGATCTGGGGGCACCTGGGTGGCTCAGTCGTTAAACATCTGTCTTCAGCTCTGGTCATGATCCCAGGGTCCTGGGATCCAGCCCTTACTAGGCTCCTTGCTCAGTGGGGAGCCTGCTTCTTCCCCTGCCCCTCCCCCTGCTTGTGCTCACTATCTCTGTCAAATAAATAAATAAAATCTTAAAAAAGAAAGAAAGTTCTGGTCTGTAGTTTTCTTGGAATGTCTGTCTTATTTTGATATTAGGGTAATGATGGCCATGTAGAATGAAATAAGAACTGTTCCCCTTGTCTCTATCTTCTAGAGGAGATTGTAGAGAAGTTGTGTAATTTCTTCTTTAAGTGTTTGGTAGGATTTACCAGTGAACCCGTCAGCCTGGTGCTTTCTGTTTCGGAAAATTATTGTTTTATTTATTTATTTATTTATTTTTTAAGATTTTACTTACTTGACAGAGGATAAAGAAGGGGCACAAGCAGACAGAACAGCAGGCAGTGGGAGAGGGAGAAACACGCTCTCCGCCGTGCAGGGAGCCCGACGTGGGGCTCAGTCCTAGGACCTTAGAACCATGAGCCGAGCCAAAGGCAGACACTTAACCAACTGAGCCACACAGGTGCCCCAAGGTTATTAATTATTGACTGAAGTTCTTTGATTGATAGAGTGTGTATTTCTTCTTGCATGTTTGACAGGTTGTGTCTTTGAACAGATTGGTCCATTTCCTCTAGGTCTGTGGACAGAGTTATTCATTATATTTCTCTATTATTCTTTTAGCATCCCTAGCATTTGTAGTGATAGGTCCCCTGTTTCATTTTACATATTAGTAATTTGTGTCCTCTCTCTTTTCATAGAAAACCTAGCTAGAGGTTTATTGATTTTTTTTTTAAAGATTTTATTTATTTGACAGAGAGAAACATAGCGAGTGAGGGAACACAAGCAGGGGGAGTGAGAGAGGGAGAAGCAGGCTTCCCGCCAAGCACGGAGCCCAATGCGGGGCTTGATCCCAGGACTCCGGGATCATGACCTGAGCTGAAGGCAGTTGCTTAACCAACTGAGCCACCCAGGTGCCCCAGGTTTATTGATTTTTTAAAAATCTTTTCAAAGAATCAGCTTTGGTTTCATTGGATTTTTTTTCCTACTGATTTTGATTTTGCAGTTTCTTTTGGAATTTCCATTTGATTTCTACTCTAATTTTTATTAGTTGTTTTCATCTTCTCACTTTTAGTTGTTCTTGTGATTGGTCTTAGGTCTACCTTCTTTTCTAATATGGATGCTAAGTGCCATGACTCTTGCTCTACTGCTTTGGTTGCATTGCACATGTTTTTCATACATTGTTTTGTAATTTTCATTTAGTACACGCTATTCTTTTTTTTTTTTTTAAAGATTTTATTTATTTGACAGAGAGAAACACAGCCAGAGCGGGAACACAAGCAGGGGGAGTGAGAGAGGGAGAAGCAGGCTTCCCGCGGAGCAGGGAGCCCGATGTGGGACTCGATCCCGGGTCTCCGGGATCATGACCTGAGCCGAAGGCAGTCGCTTAACCAACTGAGCCACCCAGGTGCCCCAGTACACGCTATTCTAAATTTTCTGTGGAGATTTCTTCTTTCATCCATGAATTATTTATAAAGTGTGTTGTTTAATATTCATATATTGGAGTTTTTCAGTTTTTTGTTACTGATTTAATTCCACTGTGGTCTGAGAGCAGAAATTCCATGATTTCTAGTTTATTTTATTTTATTAAGATGTATTTTATGGGGGCGCCTGGGTGGCTCAGTTGGTTAAGCAACTGCCTTCGGCTCAGGTCATGATCCCGGAGACCCGGGATCGAATCCCACATCGGGCTCCCTGCTCGGCGGGAAGCCTGCTTCTCCCTCTCTCACTCCCCCTGCTTGCGTTCCCTCTCTCGCTGTGTTTCTCTCTGTCAAATAAAAAATCTTTAAAAAAAAGAAAAAAGATGTATTTTATGGCCCAGAATGTGATCTCTTGTGGTGAATGTTCCATGTGAATGTAAGAAGAGTGTATTCTACTTCTACTGGTCCAAGTAGTCCACTGATACCACTCCGATCCAGTTGATTGGTGGTGGTGTTGAGGTTGACTCTTGTTGACTATCTGCTGGCTGGATCTGTTTGTTTCTGACAGAGTGATGTGGAAGTCTCCTAACTGTAACCATGGATTCATCTCTTTCTCCCTGCAGTTCTGTCAATTTCTGCCTGACAGATTTGGCACTTTGTTGTTAGGCACATACCTGTAAGGATTATTATCTGTTCTTGGAGAAATGACAATTTTATCATTATGAAAGCCTCTCTTCATCCTTGATAGATTTTCTTACTTTGAAGTCTGCTCTGTTTGAAAATAAGAAAGCCTCTTCCCACTTTTCTTTTGATCAGTATTAGCATGGTATGTCTTTCCAGCCATGTACCTTTGATGAGGATTCATTCTTTAAGGCAGTCTTTCCCAGGTTTTTTTTATTGTGGCCTAGAAAATTTGCTGTTTTAATTATTTCTAAGAGTACAGTCTAGTGGTATCAGTGCATTCCTAATGTTGCGGAACCATCACCACTGTCTGTTCCCGTAACTTTTAATCTTATAAAACTGAAGCTCTGTGCCCAAAGAACAATAACTTTGTGTTCCTCCCTTCTTTTTGTCCCTATCAACCACCGTCCTGTTCTCTGTCTCTACGATATTGTGTCATGTGAGTGATGTCATACGGTAGCTTTCCTTTTGTGACTGGCTTATCTTACTTCACATGTCTTAAAGGTTCATCTATACTGTAGCAAGTGTCAGAACGTCCTTCCTTTTCTCTATGACTGAATAATACTCTTTTATGTATATACTACATTTGTGTATCTGTTATCTGTTGATGAGCACTTGGGTTTGAAATGAAACATTTGAATGTTTCCTTCCTCCCTTCCTCTCTACCTCTCTCTCATAATTGTTCTGAAAAGAAGTGGCACAAGTGGGCATCCTTGTCTTGTTCCTGATCTTAGAGGAAAAACTGCTTCCACCAGTGAGTGAGATGTTTGCTGTGGGTTTTTCATGTCTTACTTTTTTTATGTTGAGGTGGGTTTCTACTATTCATAGTTTCTAGAGTCTTTTTATCATGAAGAATGAGTGTTGGATTTTTTCAGATGCTTCTTTCACATCAGTTGAGATGATTTTGTCTTTTTTTCCCACCTCATTCTCTTAATGTATGGTATGTTGTATTGACTGATTTTCATATTTTGAACTGTCCTCGTGCTCTGGGAATAAACCACACTTGGCCATGGTGTGTGGTCCTTTTTATATCCTGTTGAAGTTCATCTGCTAGTTTTTTGTTGAGGATTTTTGTATCAGTGTTCGTAAGGGATAACAGAATTCTGTGGCCTCACAGAATGAGTTAGGAAGTGTTCAGTCCCCTTTGATTTTCTGGAAAAGTTTGAAAATGATTGGTATTAACTCCTCTTTAAATTTTTGGTAGAACGAAACTGAAGCTGTGAGTTCCAGGACTTGCATTTGTTGGGATACTCCTCATTACTCATCCAGTCCCTTACTAGTTCCAGTTCTATTCAGATCATCTATTTTCCTCCTGATTGAGCCTTGACTGGGTTTTGTGTTTCTAGGATTTTTGCCAATTCCTCTTGGTTATCCAAATTGTTGGCATACAGTTGTTCATGGTACTCTTTTATAAACCTTATTTAGGCAGAACTGGTAGAAATGTCCTTATTTTTATTTCTGATTTTAGCAATTTGATCTTTTCTCTTCTTTTTCCTTAGTCCATTTGGCTAAAATTTGTTCATCTCTTCAAAACACTGGCTTTTTTCATTTTATCTATTGTTTTTCTCTTTTATTTCTGCTCTAATCTTATTTCCTTCTGTCAGCTGGATTTGAGTTTAGTTTTTTCTTTTTCTGGTTCCTAGAAAGTTGTAAAGTTAGGTTATTGATTTGAGAGCTGTAACAGTGATTGCTTTCATGTCCTCGCTCGTTCCTCATTATCTTCAGGGTCACATGTGCTGCCTGCCGAGGGCCAAGGATGCTCCACAGGAAAGAAAACAGTAGGTTGTCTACATTTAACTATTAGCCAGAAAAAAAAAAAAAGACAAATGAAGCTTAGCATTGTCGTGTGAATTGGCAGGCTGTATATATTATCTGTTAAGAAGTAACTAAATTGGAGGTGCTCACACCTTATTCATAGGGTGAGGGTGCAATATTTTGGGGACATTACAGTGCAGGAGTGAGCCCAGGCTTGCTCTGTAATGGATCCCTGGACACTTTTGCAGATCTTCACCACCTTACAGTCCTACACACTGCTCTCTTGGCACACTTCTGGGTGCTTCTCCTGGCTCTGCCGCCCTGCTTGTGTTATGAAGATCTCCTGCTGACTGAAGCCCAACCTGACAACACAAAATAGCACCCTCTGTTCTACTGCTTTTCAACACTCATTGTACAGGACTCTAGCACAGCTCTCATGGTACCGTAGGACAGGATATGTGGTCGTAAATCTGATTTGTCTCTTTACGAAGACTTAAGCTCCTGGGACGCCTGGGTGGCTGTTAGTTGAGCATCTGACTTTTGATTTTGGCTCAGGTCATGATCTCAGGGGCATGGGATCAGGACTGTTGTCAGGCTCTGTGCTCAGCAGGAGTCTGCTGCTCTCCCCTGCCCTCTGCCCTTCTCTCTACTCACATGCTCACTCTCTCAAGTAAATCTTAAAAAACAAACAAACAAACAAAAGGCTTAGGCTCCTTAAGGGCAGGAAAAACAACAGGGTTGTTTAATATTCCTGGCAGGTTAGGACTGTTTCAGAAACACAGTAGGAACTTTAGTTTTTTTGTTCAAGTTACTGGGTTGTCCCATCATATCACTTTATCCACAAAGTAAAAACAAAGGAAATTATAGGATAGGCCACACATATGCTCTATTATGTTTTTGTGTTTGTGGGTTTTGTGTAAATGTGTTAAGACTTGTCTTCCACTTGTCTGTGTCAGAGTAAATGTGTTAAGTAAATGTGTTAAGACTTGTCTTCCACTTGTCTGTGTCATATTACCCAGTGCTGCTCTCTTTGGCTTAGACAGAAATGTGCTGGTCAGAGATCCGTGTCGTTCAGGGACGTGACTGTGGACTTCACCTGGGATGAGTGGTTACAACTGACGGGCACACAGAGGATGCTGTACCAGGACGTGATTTTGGAGAACTACAGTCACCTGGTCTCAGTGGGTGAGCGTGTTCCCCGTGTCACGTCTCATAGCATGCATTCCCTTTCTTCCTTCGTAGCTGCCAGAATCTGTGGGCCCTGAAGGAGTGTTTAATGATACTATGTGTATATCTCATGATCTGATGGGTCAGATATGTTCCCATTGGGCACAGAAAGGATGCTGTGTCTTGCCTCCCCAATGTGAGGTGCACATGGGCGCCTTTGTCATAAGGCTTCTTCTTCTTGTTCTTTTTTTTTTTTTTTTTTTAAGATTTTATTTGACAGAGAGAAACACAGCCAGAGAGGGAACACAAGCAGGGGGAGTGAGAGAGGGAGAAGCAGGCTTCCTGCCGAGCAGGGAGCCTGATGTGGGGCTTGATCCCAGGTCTCCACGATCATGACCGGAGCCGAAGGCAGTCGCCCAACCAACTGAGCCACCCAGGCGCCCCTATCATAAGGCTTCTGAAGCTATACCTTCCTCGTCCTCCAGGGGCCTGATATCCAAGCAGCTGTGACCAGTTTTATCCTGTATCCCACTCACAGGGTGTCACCTCACCAAACCGGAGGTGATCTTCAGGCTGGAGCAAGGACAAGAGCTGTGGCCCTCAGAGGGAGAATTCCCAGACCAGGGCAGTCAAGGTGAGTTAGTCATTGTGGAGGAAGGAAGAAACCCTCAGAAATAAGGTCCCAGGTGGTTTGGTTCTGAGGCTGGTGTGTGTCTCCATATTTCAATTTTGGGTCCTCAAACCTTTGGAAGTAGCTGAACAGCTAGCTAGCAGATGTCCAGTCACCCAAATCACCCCTGTCCATCACTTGTAAATGCCAGTGCTGCCCTTTTCTGCCTGATAGCCAGGATGGAACCCTGACATCTTTGTCTTAGATCTTTGTCTTCAGTTTCTTTCTCTAGTATTCATCATCCCCATTTCATGGACTATTTCCTCTTTAGTTTTCCCTCAGGCCATCCATCCATGCATGCATTCATTCATTCTTCTGCAGAGATTTCTACTGCATGCCACTCATGTTCTTGGTGTTGGAGGTATGCCAGTGAACCTGACAATGTCCTCGAGCTCTTAAGCTTACAAGTGAGCAGGAGAAGATAGATGTAAACAAAAGAAATTTACTTATCAAGTGGTGACAAGACCCATGAAAAAATTAAAGCAAGCTAAAAGGAGATAGAGAGTAGAGTATGCTCTTTTATTTTATTTTAAAGATTTTATTTAATTTTTTGGCAGAAACACAGCTAGAGAGGGAACACAAGGAGGGGGAGTGGGAGACGGAGAAGCAGGCTTCCCGCTGAACAGGGAGCCCGATGCGGGGTTCGATCCTGGGACTCCGGGACCATGACCTGAGCGGAAGGCAGATGCTTAACGACTGAGCCACTCAGGTGCCTGGATGTGCTCTTTTAAAGGGTGGTCAGAGAATGCCTTTTTGATGAGGGCCACATTAGAGAGGATTGTGGGGGTTCCAAGCAGAAGGAAGAGCCACGCCATGCTCTTGTGGCAGCTATGGGTTGGAAGTGCTCTAGGAACAGCAAGGAGCAGTTGTGGCACAGAGTGCATCTGAGAGGGACATTGGGAGGAGCTGACTGGGGCTGACTTCAGAGAGGGGAGCAGAGCCCAGACCATGTCTTACAGGACAAGCTAAGGGCTTTGATTCTGCCTTAGGTGAGAGAGTCACCTGTTCATGAATTTCCACAAAACAGTGTTTAAAAGAATTTCTCTAGCTACTGCCCAGAGAAAATCAGAGATGGGCATGAGAGGTGGTTGATGAAAGTAGAAGCAGAGACAGTACGCAGAGCTGGTTCCCCTAGAGCACCGCCAGTTACCCACTGATGAAGCAGATGCTAGTTTCTTGCTCATCCTGACAGTCTCAGTAGTGCTATAGAGGGAGGTGAACAAAGGCAGGTTATTTATAGGAGGTGAGGTTGTGGTTTCACGTATATTTTTAACATAGGAGCTTGATAACCACTGAGTAAAGACCATAATATAGTAGTTTTTTTTTTTAAGGTTTTATTTATTTATTTGACAGAGAGCGATCACAAGTAGGCAGAGAGGCAGGCAGAGAGAGAGGAGGAAGCAGGTTCCCTGCTGAGCAGAGAGCCTCATGTGGACCTCGATCCCAGGACCCTGAGATCATGACCTGAGCCGAAGGCAGAGGCTTTAACCCACTGAGCCACCCAGGCGCCCAATATAATAGTTTAGAATGTGTGGACCAAACAAACATTGAAGAGTCCTGGAAATTAAGTTTGTTATTTATTAGAAAGTTGAACTGCTTGTTTAAAAGGTATTGATGGAAGATTCTGAACTGAACAGGAAAATTACTTGCAACGTTTAGTTTCCTGGGCAAGTGTCCCAGAGTAGTAAAGTCCTGTTTTGGAGGCAGAATACTGGTCAGGTTAATGTAGGGAGTGGGCTGTATGGGTGTGGACGGTTTCGGCTCTCAGCGGAGCCGACCCGCTCTCAGTGGTTCAGATGAGAGTGAGCACACCCAGTGCTCCATGCAATTTGTGCCCTCAATACCCACCACCAGACTCACCCATGCCCCCCACTCCCCTCCCCTCCAAGACCCTCAGTTTGTTTCTGAGTCCAAAGTTTCTCATGTTTCCTCTCCCTCTCTGATTTACCCCACTTCCCATTTCCTTTCCTTCTCCCACTGCCCTCCATTTTTCTCCTTATGCTCCACAAGTAAGTGAAACCATATGATACTTGACTTTCTCTGCTTGGCTCATTTCACTCAGCATAATCTCCTCCAATCTGGTCCATGTTGCTACAAAGTTGGGTATTCATCCTTTCTGACGGAGGCATAATATTCCTTTGTATATATGGACCATATCTTCTTTATCCATTCATCTGTTGATGGGCACCTTGGCTCTTTCCACAGCTTGGCGATTGTGGCCATTGCTGCAATGAACATTGGGGTACGTATGGCCCTTTTTTTCACTACATCTGAATCTTTGGGGTAAATACGCAGTAGTGCAATTGCAGGGTCATAGGGTAGCTCTATTTTTAATTTTTAAAGGAATCTCCACACTGTTTCCCAAAGTGCCTGCATTCCAACTTGCATTTCCACCAACAGTGTAAGAGGGTTCCCCTTTCTCCACAGCCTCTCCAACACTTTTTTCCTTTCCTGTTAATTTGGGCCATTCTGACTGGTGTAAGGTGGTATCTCAGTGTGGTTTTGATTTGAATTTCGCTGATAGCTACTGATGAACATTTTTTCATGTGTCTGTAAGCTATTTGTATGTCGTCTATGGAGAAGTGCTTCTTCATGTCTCCTGCCCATTTTTTGATGTGATCATCTTTACTTTGGTTGTTGGGTTTGAGGAGTTCTTTATAGATCTTGGATATCAGCCCTTTGTCTGTATTGTCATTTGAAAATATCTTCTCCCATTCCATGGGTTGCCTCTTTGTTTTGTTGACTGTTTCCTTTGCTGTGCAGAAGCCTTTTATTTTGATGAAGTCCCAAAAGTTCATTTTCACTTTGTTTCCTTTGCCTTTGGAGACGTGTCTCAAAAGAAGTTGCAGTGGCCAATGTGAAAGAGGTTACTGCCTGTGTTCTCCTCTAGGATTTTGATAGATTCTTGTCTCACGTTGAGGTCTTCCATCCATTTCGAGTTTATCTTTGTGTGTGGCATAAGAGAATGGTCAAGTCTCATTCTTCTATACGTAGCTGTCTAATTTTCCCAGCACCTTTTATTGAAGAGACTGTCTTTTTTTCCACTGGATATTTTTTCCTGCTTCGTCGAAGGTGATTTGACCGTCGAGTTGCAGGTCGATATCTGGACTGTCTGCTGTGTTCCATTGGTCTATTTGTCTGTTTTTGTGCCAGTACCATGCTGTTTTGGTGATCACAGCTTTGTATTAAAGCTTGAAATCAGGTAACATGATGCTCCCAGCTTTGGTTTTCTTTTTCAACATTTCCTTAGCAAATTGGAGTCTTTTCTGGTTCCATATAAATTTTAGGATTGTTTGTTCCAATGCTTTGAAAAATGTTGGTGGAATTTTGATTGGGATGGCATTGAAAGTATAGATTGCTCTGGGCAGTATAGACATTTTAACAATGCTTATTCTTCTGATCCATGAGCATGGAATGCTCTTCCATCTTTTTGTGTCTTCTTCAATTTATTTCATGAATGTTCTGTAGTTTCTTGGGTACAGATCCTTAACTTCTTTGGTTAGGTTTATTCCTAGGTATCTTATGGTTTTTGGTGCTATAGTAAATGGAATTGATTCTCTGATTTCCCTTTCTGTATTTTCATTGTTAATGTATAAGAACACCACTGATTTCTGTGCATTGATTTTGTATCCTGCCACATTACTGAATTGTATGAGTTCTAGTAGTTTGGGGGTAGAGTCTTTTGGGTTTTCCATATAAAGTATATCATCTGCAAAGAAAGAGAGTTTGATTTCTTCTTTGCCAATTTGAATACCTTTTATTTGTTTTTGTTGTCTGATTGCCGTTGCTAGGACTTCTAAGACTATGTTGAACAACAGTGGTGAGAGTGGGCATCCTTATCTTGTTTCTGATCTCAATGGGAAGGCAGTCAGTTTTTCCCCATTGAGAATGATATTCACTGCGGGTTTTTCATAGATAGATTTTTATGAGATTGAAGAATGTTCCCTCTTTCCCTATACTTTTAAGAGTTTTAATCAGGAATGGATGCTGTATTTTGTCAAATACTTTTTCTGCATCAATTGAGAGGATCAAATCGTTCTCTCTTCTCTTATTGATTTGTTCTATCACATTGATTAATATGCAAATGTTGAACCAGTCTTGCATTCCAGGGATAAATCCCACCTGGTCGTAGTGGATAATCTTTTTAATGTACTGTTGGATCCTATTAGCTAGGATCTTCTTGAGAATCTTGGCATCCATATTCATCAGGGATATTGGTCTGAAATTCTTGTTTTTGATGGGGTCTTTGCCTGGTTTCATGATTAAAGTAATGGTGGCTTCATAGAAAGAGTCTGGAAGTTTTCCTTCTATTTTTTGAAACAGCTTCAAGAGAATAGTATTATTTCTTCTTTGATTGTTTGGTAGAATTCCCCAGGTAATCCATCAGGTCCTGGGCTATTGTCTTTTGGAAGATTTCTGATCACTGCTTCAATCTCGTTACTAGATGTTGGTCTATTTAGATTGTCAATTTCTTCCTGTTTCAGTCTTGGAAGTTTATAGGTTTCCAGGAATGCATCCATATCTTCTAGGTTGTTTAACTTATTGGCATATAACTGTTGATAGTAATTTCTGATTATTGTTTCTATTTCCTTGGTGTTAGTTGTGATCTCTCCCCTTTCGTTCATAATTTTATTAATTTGGGTCCTCTCCCTTTTCTTTTGGATTAGTTTGGCCAGTGGTTTATCAATCTTATTAATTTTTTCAAAGAACCGGCTTCTAGTTTTGTCGATGTGTTTTACTGTATGTCTAGTTTCTAATTTGTTGATCACTGCTCTAATCTTAATTATTTCCTGTCTTGTGTGTGGGGTTGGCTTAATTTGTTGTTTATTTTCCAGTTCCTTAAGGTGTAAAGAGAGTTGGTGTATTTGGGATTTTTCAGTTTTTTTGAGTGAGGCTTGGATGGCTATGTATTTCCCCCTTAGGACCATCTTTGCCATATCCCATAGGTTTTGGAACTTTATTCTCATTGGTTTCCATGAAATGTTTACGTTCTTTGATTTCTTGGTTGATCCAAACATTCTTGAGCAGGATAGTCCTTAGCTTTCAAGTGTTTGAAATCCTTCTGAACTTTTTCTTGTGGTTGAGTTCCAGTTTCAAGGCATTGTGATCAGAAAATATGCAGGGAATAATCTCTGTCTTCTGATATCATTTGAGCCCTGATTTGTGACCTAGTATGTGGTCTATTCTGGAGAAAGTTCCATGTGCACTTGAGAATGAGTATTCTGTTGTATGGTGGAATGTTCTGAATATAAATATGAGATCCATCTGGTCCAATGTGTCATTCAAAGCTTTTGTTTCTTTGATTTATTGTTTAGATGATCTGTCCATTGCTGAGAGTGGTGTGTTAAGATCTCCTACAATTAATATATTCGTATCAGTATGTTTTTTATTTTGCTTTGTAGTTGGCTGCTCCTATGTTGGGGGCATAAATATTTACAATTGTTCAATCTTCTTGGTGTATAGACCCTTTAAGAATGAAGTAGTGCCCTTCTGTGTCTCTGAGTACAGTCTTTAGATTAAAATCTAATTTGTCTGATATGAGAATCACTACTCATAGTACACTTTCTTTTGAGGTACACTGGCATGAAAGATGGTCCTCCATCCCCTCACTTTCAGTCTGATGTGTCTTTAGATTCAGATTGTGTCTCTTATAGACAGCATATGGATGGGTCCTGTCGTTTTATCCAGTCTTCAACCCTGTGCTGTTTTATTGGAGCATTTAGGCCTTCACATTGAGAGTGATTATTGATAGGTACATTTTTATTGACATCACATTGCCTGTGAAGTTCTTGTTTCTATAGATTACCTCTATAAATTCCTGTTCTGTGTCACTCTTGGGATCGTTCCTCTTTTATAGAACTCCCCCTTAATATTACTTGTAGTGCTGGCTTGGTGGTCACATAATCTTTTAGGCTTTGTTGGTCCTGGAAGTTCTTTATCTCTCCTTCCATTTTGAAAGTCATACCTGCTGGGTACATTATCCTTAGTTGCATATTTCGTTCATTTAATTTCCTGAATATGTCTTGCCATCCCTTTCTGGCTTGCTGTTTCTGTGGATGAGTCTGATGTTATTCTGATGATTCTCCTTCTGTACGTAAGGGATCTCTTCCTCTTAGGTGCCCTTAAGACATATTCTTTGAACTTATGATTCATGAATTTCACAGTTATGTGCCTGGAGGTTTTTCTAGCCTCATTGATCTTGGGGGGTATCCTCTCTGCCTCTAGGACACAAACACCTGTTTCATTCCCCAGATTAGGGAAATTTTCATCCAGGACTTTTTCAACTATATCTTCCTACCTTCTCTCTCAGCTCCCTTAGGGATCCCAGTAATTCTGATATTGGAACGTTTCATGGCATCATTTATTTCCCTAATTCTATTTTCATGGCATTTTAGCTGTTTGTTCCAAGACTTCTCTTACTCTGCCTTCTCAATCAGTCTGTCTTCTAGATCACTAATGTGATCTTCTGATTCACTCACAGTAGTGTTAGGGTATTTAAATTAGATTGGATCTCATTGATAGCATTTTTAACGTCTGCCAGTTTAGCTTTCACTTCTGCCCTTAGAGCTTCTATCTTGCCACTAACATTCTTTTCCAACTTAGCCATTGTTTGGATAACTGCTACCTTGAATTCCATTTCTGTAATATTGTTTGTGTTCGTATCCAGTAGTTCTGTGACAGTGGTTGCAGACTCTGAGTTTCTCTTCTGTTGGGTGTTCCTCCTCCGAGTCACTCTGGTGACGGGTGGTTGAGGGAATGTATATCTGAATATATCAATCACAATCCAGGCGAGTTGCTTGTTGGAAGGTTTTGGAGCAATCAGAAGTCGCCACCGAAAAGGAAGAAGAAAGAAAAAAGAGAAAAAGAGCGCCTGGGTGGTTACGCCTCTGCCTTCAGCTCAGGTCATGATCTCAGGGTCGTGGGATTGAGGCCCGCATCAGGCTCTCTGCTCAGCAGGGAGCCTGCTCCCCCCCCTCCTGCCTGCTTCTCTGCCTACTTGTGATCTCTCTCTGTCAAATAAATAAAATCTTAAAAAAAAAAAAAAGAATCAAGAAAAAACCTGGCCTAAATGGGCCCCAGTGGTAGGATTTATGACACAAAAACAAAAAAGAATAAGCAAAAAGACCATCAAAAGTAAAAGAAAGGGGAAAAAAATCAAAAGGCAAAACCCAACCCAAATGACATCCAAGAACAGTATACACACACACACACACACACACACACACACACACACACATATTACAAAGGCAAAAACAAATACACAGAAACACTGACAGAAGAATAGGATGGGAAGGTGAATACAAACCCTCATTGTGGGCAGGGAAAGTATTTCAGTTCCTCCTGGCTGTATCTTGTTATTATTGTTAGAGCACTCTACTTTCTAAAGATATAGGGAAATTAAAACTGGTTTATATATAGGGGTAGTATTGAATAGGAATGAAGGATTACCTTGAAGCTTATGTCTGTATGTATATTTAAAAGAAAAAAAGAGCAAAAAAGAAACAAACACAGGTATGTGTATGAAAAAAGATCAATGTAAAAAGTTATGTTGTATTAAATATATTAAATATCATGTTGTGATAAGTGGGTTAAATATAAAAGAAAAATGGGAATGAATTTAAATTTTAACATTAAAAAAGTTAAAAAAATAAAATGAAAAGCTATATCTGTAAAATATAAAGGTTTTGGGTAGTATCAGGAGCTTAATATATTGTTTTTTTCCCCTGATGTTCGGGTTTTACAGTTTTTTTTGTTTGTTTGTTTTTTTTAAAGATTTTATTTATTTATTTGACAGAGAGAAACACAGCCAGAGAGGGAACACAAGCAGAGGGACTGAAAGAGGGAGAAGCAGGCTTCCCGCCGAGCAGGGAGCCCGATGCGGGACTCGATCCCGGGTCTCCGGGATCATGACCTGAGCCGAAAGCAGTCGCTTAACCAACTGAGCCACCCAGGCACCCCTAGGGGTTTTACAGTTTTATGGAGACCCTTTGGTGGTTGTCCTCTTGTTCTGGCTTGCCTTCTAGAGGGGCCTGCTGCGTTTTTTTTCAGTCAGTGTTGCTGGGCTGAATCTCCTTCCTATCAAGGGGCTATACTGTATGGAAACCAGGTTTTCAGGCTTTTGTTCTCTGGAGGTTTTTGTTCTTTTGCAGCTTTTTGCAGCTTTTTGGAAGGTCAGGGTAAAGTAAGCTGTCTGCACCCAGACCTCTGTCTCAGAGTGAAGCTTCAGTCAGCTCCCTTCTGGATGCTGCAGGGCACACAGACTCTCCTGCTGCACTTTCCCCTGCCCCCTCGCCACCTCTCACAGGTAGCACGCACCTGCAGTCGCCAGCTATATGGTGACCGATTCCCCTGCTTGTTGCTTTACTCTCACACCACAGAAACCACGAGTGATAATCGCTTTGTGCGAGCTTGTCGCTGTCTGCATGCTCTTTGGATCCCACACCTGTGCTGGGTGCAGTAGGACCCCACGGTCCTGCATGTGGCATGGAAGGCTGTGGGAAGAGTGACGTCTACGCAGGTTGGGGGTGCCTAGCCCAAGTAGCGTCTAAGTTTGGTTTTTAGGGACTTTCCTGTACCCGGTTCCCTCTGGTCCCGGAAAGTGTTTCTACCTCCAGCCCGAAGCCCTAGTTTCAGCTTCCCCCAGTCACCTCTTAAGACCCTTCGTTTTTGAGTGCTTTTAACCAAACTGCAATTTGAAACTGCTCCCCAAGCACAGGGCACTTTCGTACTGAGATTACTTTCCGATGGATCACTTCTGGTGGCTCCCTCCCCCTCCTGTTTGTCCTCTAAAATCAGTCTGAGCACTCCCGCTCCACTTTACCTCTCCAGTGATGCTCTTCTGCCCCTGTGGACATCCAGAAGTGTGTAGTCTTACATATCAGGCTGATTTCATGGGTGTTTACAGTGTTCTGGTAGATATTTAGCTCACTTCAGGGGGCCCTTTGAAACGGGGTCTCTTACTTCTCTACCATCTTGCCCTTCCCCCCCCATGTTAACTTTTTTTAAGTACACTTAATTTTTCTTATTTATGATCTTGTAGAGAGAAGCTGGGAAGACCAAAAGAAACATTTGTGGCGAGTTTCACTCCTCAACAAAAAATCACTAACTAAGAAGAGAGATGTTTTCAGAGAAACACCCTGTCAGGATGAGTCATGTGGAAACAGTTTGAAAAATGTTTCAGAATCAATTATTAGTAATAACAGTTATTTGGGTGAGAACTCTGATGAAATTAACACAGGTAGGAAGTTGCTCTCTGATAACAATCAAGGAAATACTCAGACTGGACAAAAATCTGACAAACATAACCAAGATGGGAAGTCCCCAAGTCATATTGAGGACTGTACTGAAAACCAGAAAATTCAAACTCTGCAACCACTTTTTGAAATTAATGAATGTGGAAAAACCTTCCTTAATAAGGCAGCCGTCATTATATCTATGGGTGTTCAAACAGAAGAGAAATCCTGTGATTATAAGGAACAGGGGGGAAATACCAGTGATGAGTCTGCCCTTGAAGTCCTTCAGGAAACTCACACAAGGAAGAATCACTGTGAGGTCAATGAGTGCCTGAAGTCAACCCTCTTAAAACATCAGAAAGTTAACATGGAATCTAATGAAAATGAGACTAATTTCAGTAAGAAGTCACATGTTACTCAACCTCCTGAAACACACAGGAGAGAAAACCTTTGAGTGTAGTCACTGCTGGAAATCTTTTTACCTGGAGGCCCACCTGATTCAGCACCAGAAGACACACACAAAAGAGAAACCTTGTCAAATTAATATATCTGGAAAAACTCTTCAGAAATCACAACCCATAGACTCTCCAAGATCTCATGCAGGAGAGAAACCCAGTGAATGCAGCGAAGCCCCTGTACAATCAGCCCTTACTGATCAGCAGAGAACATGGTCCAAAGGGAAATTATATGTGTGTAACGAGTGCAAGAAGTCTTTTGATCATAGCTCAGCCCTAAAAGTCCATCAGAGAATTCACACAGGAGAGAAGCCCTATCAATGCCCCGAGTGTGGGAAATCCTTCTATGCGAAATCAAACTTCAGTCATCATCAGAGAACTCACACGGGGGTGAAACCGTATGAATGTAAGGAATGTGGGAAATACTTCTGTGTGAAATCGAACCTAACTAAACATCAGAAAACACATACAGGAGAGAAACCTTTCAAGTGTAATGAGTGTGGGAAAACTTTCTTGCAGAAGTCACAGTTTGCTGACCATCAGAGAACACACACAGGGGAGAGACCCTACATATGTAATGAGTGTGGTAAGTCCTTCTACTATAAGTCAGCCCTGCATGTACATCAGGGGAAGCACACAGAAGAGAAACCCCATAAATGCACCGATTGTGGGAAATCCTTCTGCTATAAATCTGCCCTAATTATCCATCAAGTGTCTCACACAGGGAAGAAACCCTATGACTGTAATGCATGTGGGAAAACCTTCTGTGTGAAGTCAAACCTCACCAAACATCAGAAAATTCACACTGGTTTGAAACCTTATGAATGCAACGAGTGTGGCAAAGCCTTCTCTATGAATTCCATCCTAGTAGTACACCAGAGAACCCACACGGGGGAGAAGCCGTATGGATGCAATGAATGTGAGAAATCCTTCTATAAAAAGTCAGCCCTCACTAAACACCAGAAAACGCACACAGGGGAGAAACCACATGAATGTAACGAATGTGGGAAGGCCTTCCATATGAAATCCACCCTGATCATACACCAGAGAACTCACACTGGAGAGAAACCCTTTAAATGTAATGAATGTGAAAAGTCATTCTACGCAAAGTCACTTCTTAATATTCATCAGAGAAATCACACGGGAAAGAAACCCCATGTATGTAGTGAATGTGGGAAAGCCTTTTCTATGAAGTCCAACCTCACCGATCATCAGAGGACACATTCAGAAGAGAAACCCTACGAATGTAACGAATGTCAAAAGACTTTTCGCCATAAGTCAACTTTAACGGTACACCAGAGAACTCACACGGGGGAGAAACCCTATGTGTAATGAATGTGGGAAATCCTTCTATATGAAGTCCGTCCTCAATCAGCACCAGAGAATACACACGGGAAAAACCTTATGAATGTAAAGAATGTGGGAAAGCCTTTTTCCAGAAGTCACACCTTACTAAACATCAGCGTACACACACAGGGGAGAAACCCTATGAATGTAAGGAATGTAAAAAAACCTTCTTCCAGAAGTCACATCTCATTGAACACCAGAGAACACACACTGGAGAGAAACCCCACAAATGTAACAAATGTGGAAAATCATTCTGTTATAAGTCAGCCTTAACCATACATGAGAGAACTCACACAGAAGAGAAACCATATAAATGCAATGAGTGTGAGAAGTCTTTCTGTATGAAATCACACCTCACTGTACATCAGAGAACTCACACAGGGAAGAACCCCTTTGAATGTAAGGAGTGTGGGAAGACTTTTTATGTGAAGTCAAACCTCATTAATCATCAGAGGACTCATACAGGGGGGAAGCCTTATGAATGTAAGCGATGTGGGAAGTCCTTCTGCATGAAGTCAACCCTCACAGTTCATCAGCGTACACACACGGGGGAGAAGCCCTATGAATGTAATGAATGTGGGAAGTCTTTCTGCAAGAAGTCAACTCTAACAGAACATGAGGTAATTCACACAAGAGTGATACCCTGAGGTGCAGCAAATGTGGAAACCGTCCTGTGTGAAGCTGAGTTTTGCCAACAACAAGAGGACCTGTGGAAGCAACCTTAGGACTATAATAATGTGGAGAACTCCTCTTGGGGAGATTCGGTCTTTAAATGTCATCAGAAGACACACGTGGGGTGGGGGCTGGTGGGCCCTCTCTGGAACGGATATTGGGAAAGTTTCGTGTCAGACCTTAGGAAATATCAGAAAACCTGCATGGGAGAGCCCTGAGAACGTCCTGTATGTTAGGGTCCACCTATCAAACTAGTAGGTGTCTCAGGTATCGGTCACATAGCTCCAATTGTAAAGAATGCCACAGAAGTATACAGGCATTTACAGAGTCACAACTTACTGATCATCAGGTAATTGATACTGGAGTGGAACTGTTATCAATATTCTGTATGCATGAAAGCTTTTGAGGAAAACTCTCATAAGAAAGCAATTTATCTTGAGGGGAAATCTATCAATTTGGGAAATGTTACACTTTCTCTAGAAATAACATAACACTAGAAGTCAGGATTCGGATGTGGTATGAGATTTTGAAGATGTGGCATAAGATACCTCTGATGCTAACGGTGCCCGTTGTGGGATCATGAGGCCTTTGGTGGCAGCAGCTCACAGCACCAGACACCTGAGGTGCACCTGAGGAATCGAGGCTCTGGTATGTTGTACGCAGCACCCACACTTTGTGTAAGTCTGGTTTACATAATAGGTTATGTAGTGGGTGTTGAAATAGGTGTCATTAGGGAGTATCACCCCATAATAGTTTTGACAAGAGTTCTCACACTGCACACCCTCTGTGTGTTTTTGTATGTTCACACTACAGTGTGCATTATATGGCACATGGACAAATTGGAAATACTGTATCGCAACATACTGTTAAGGGTGGAACACAAAGTACACTCCACCATAGAGCATGCTCCCTTCTGTGTAGGAGTTGAGAGGAAGTAAGATACACAATTGCTTATTTTTGCAAAGAGAAATACTAGAAGGATAAACTACAAACAAGAAAAATGAATTCCTGTGGAGGCAGGAGTGAACAGGGTGGAGTCAGGGATGGAAGTGCAGTTTCCTTGCTTACACCTTTTTATTACATTTTGATTTTTGAACAAACGTGAATTATTTATATATTCAAAAATAGAAAATAAAAGCACTCTGAAATCAAAAATAGAGAAATGAGTTCTATATCAAATTGGCAACCACACAAAAAATAATTTTCAGAAGAAACTTTTGGACACAGAATTATGACCATATATCCTTAATGGGATAGGTTTAAGGACAAAGATCTGCAAAACAGCATACACACCACTCGTTAACTTTGTGTTAGTAATACTGGCTTTATTTCGGATCTAGTTTGTGTATATTGTAAGATAAAGCAAAAAGAAGCTGTTAAAGTTAGCAGGAAGCAAACTTCCCAGTTTGAGAAGACCATAAAAACGAAAGAGTTTATGTAAAACTCTCCATAATAATTATGAACTGAGAGTACCAGACATTATTTTTAAAAAAGTGTATCTATGTCTGAGCTCTTCCCCCGAGGGCCTGGAAGCAGGGGCAGCCCCCATAGAGGAGCAGACTTGGTGCCAGCATTTCCCTCTCGAGGAGCCCAGACTCCCTGGAGAAACAGCTGGTTCTAGGTCCGCGGACTGAAGTGTCCAGGGTGAGGCTGGGGCCTCTTGTCAAAAAAGCCAGCAAATAATCAAAGAATAATGGGGGTGTGTCAACGGCTCCAGAAACTACCTTGCAGGGTTTCTCCCTGGACAGATCGGAGGTACTTTGATGGCCCAACAGAATGACTGTAATGGACCCTAAAAGGTTTGAATAAACAAAAATCTGTGTCGACATCAATACAGAGAAAGGGGCTTGAGCTTATTTCCACTGCTGTAGGTGAGTTTTACACAAGCTCCTTTCTCTGTAGTGAGAAGGAAAGCATGTTTACCCTGCCTTTTAGTAAGAGCAATTGTGGGAAGGCTGACTCTTGTAGAAAAGTGTCAGCTAATAAATGTAGAAGGAATGATAGAATTTGAAAGATTACTAGTTTGCAACATCTAGGACATCTAGGCGAAGACCGTCAGTGGATGCCAGGATCAGTAGATGCAAAGGAAATGGGATTTGTGCAGGGCCAGAGACCCTCCCACGGATGTCTTCCTCGCTGGCCCTGGAAAAGGTACATCTTTACAGTGGAAAGATTAACTGCCCCCCCTTCACCATCAGTAGTAGTGACAGCATGTGCCTCTCGCTGGGGCACAGTGTGGGGTCTGCCCGTCACCCTGGGGCATGCTCTTGCCAGAGGACTTCGTAGTTGTTTAATCAAGTGTTTAGTTTATAGAAAATATGAGAGAGGGCAGCTTCAATGGAGAAAACAAATCCGGAATGTGAGGACCAAGACTGCTGGCCTGGTCGCTTCAGAAGGCAGTGTCATTTTAAAAAGAAAAGGTTGGGGGGCTCTTTCAGTCTAGAGCGACTAACGAGACCTAACCAGATGCATTGTGTGGTCCCCGATTGGATCCCAAACCCATTCAGCTTGAAAAGACATCCATGTAAGTACTATAGAGGTTTTTGGAGGAATTGAAATGTGGAATGGCATTTGATAGTGTTAGGGAATTCGTGTACGTTTCTTCAGTGTGATAATGATGGTTAGGAGTGTGAGTCTCTAGGACACCACGCCGAACAGAGGTGAGCCATCAGGGTTGTAGTTAGCTGGGAAGTGGTTTGAGGTGAGGAATGTGCATAATTAGAAGCAGCAGAAAACAGGGAAAAAAATTTGAGCAAGTGTTGAGCTTGGTGCTCAGGACATGGGTATTCATTCTATTTTTCTTAACAGCTCTGATAAATGTTAAATGTTTTGGAAAAGTAATTGTTTTGGGGCATATGTAGCGATGCCTGTTGTTACTGATCTGTGCATCAATAAAGAAGCCAAATAATGCCTTAGAAAGTGTGTCCTGGGCTTGGCTGGTTTAATGAACACACGTTCATCGAATGTGCAGAGGCATGGGTGCCTCTGTTAGCAAGCAGTGGTGCTTGTCCTGCTGAAGACAGTACCTAGTGTAGAAAACACCCTTCTCTTCCCTGCTTCTGGGGGTTTCATGGGGCGTCTGTTGAGGTTCATTGGATGGAGCCCCCGTGGGGGGAACAGCAGCCTCCAGACACTGTGCCCTGATCTTTGCTTCCCTCGAGGCAGGCTGGCAGCTGCTTGGGGGAGGGCTTCGATGGGGCATGTGTTTCTTCCTTGCCAGAGGCTGTCTGGGGGCTGGCAGTATGACAAGACAGTGAAGTATCCCAGGTGATCTGGGGGGAAGGTTTTGTCATTGATAAGGAATTGGGACCAGAATGTCATGATCCATCTGGATGCATGTTGATGGCATCTTGTGACTCAGGGCTGGTAGGATGGGGAGCTGAGGGTGGGCAGGGAGTGCACGGAATGAACCAGCCAGCTCAGATGCTGCTCGGTACTGAGGAGACTGAAGTCTTCAATATCCCTCATAGTTTATGCTTGTTGGGCTTGAGATTTTGCTGTTGCTGGGAGCTATAAGGCATCCTAATGTTGCAAGGTGTGTGTGTGTGTGTGTGTGTGTGTGTGTGTGTGTGTGTGTGTATCTATGTAATATATATAGTATTCTGTAATTCAAAGT
This sequence comes from Spilogale gracilis, assembly GCA_004023965.1. Lineage (NCBI taxonomy): Eukaryota > Metazoa > Chordata > Mammalia > Carnivora > Mephitidae > Spilogale > Spilogale gracilis. The sequence goes on along the minus strand of PITA01002281.1, from coordinate 131,172 downwards.
GGTAGATATAGGGGCTCCTGGGTGGCTCAATCATTAGGCGTCTGCCTTTGGCTCGGATTATGATCCTGGAATACCGGGATCAAGCCCCACGTCGGGTTCCCTGCTCTGTGGGAAACCTGCTTCTCCCTCCCTCACTCCCCCTGCTTGTGTTCCCTCTCTAGCTGTGTTTCTGCCAAATAAAAAATAATAAATAATAAATAAATAAGAATGATTTTGTTCAAGAAAGTGATTCAGTGACTGCCCTCTGCCCTGTAAATTTCCATGCCATGATGAAATAATGCTGTTTCTTGTTGGAAAGAAATAGCACAGGAAATTTCTTTTTGCAACCCAGTGACATATTAAGTATTTTTTATGTGAAATGAACTTTTAAAAAACTGAATCATTTACTGATCTCTCCACATTTTTTTCTTGACAAGATGTGACTTGATGTGTGGGTTTTGAGCTGTTAGTTGTCTCTATACCACTGACTTAATCTTTTTGACCCTGACTCGAAATAATATCTTTATCATGGATTAAATTACCATTTTCAGTGGCTTCGCTTTTTGTCTGCTCAGCCTCTTCCTCACATCCTTCCAGAAAGGGAAGCGGATACCTCCAGGGCTGGTACGTTATTCCCTGGTGGGCCAGTCACAGCGCCACCCTTGGGACCCAGCTCAGTTGTTCCTGGGAGGGACATTCGATCTAGAGGCCAGTAGAGTTGAGGGGAACTCCTGCCAGGGCTTTGGGTAGACGCCTTGGAGCAGCGGCTGTCTGGTTTGGATGGCGGAGCTGCTGGCAGCTTGGTTATCCGGGTTTTCTCCTGTTTGCAGCCAGTCGTTACGGCTTGTAAGTACTGTGAGTCTGGGTTTGTTTTGATTTACTGACCTATTCTATAACTGTGCTGAACATGACCATGTTTTCGTTGCTCTTTTTAAAATATTTTATGTACTTGAGAGAGCACAAGCTGGGGGAGTGGCAGGCAGAGGGAGAAGCAGACACCCCATTGAGGATGCTCAACCAAATGAGCCCCCCAGTGCCCCTTCATTGTTCTTTGTAATGTTTTTGCACATGTTGCAAAGCACGTCTGTCTTGTCTTTTTCATATCTTTCTTGGCTTTTCCCATGTTAGTTCTTAGGGACAGTCTCGGGCGTGGACTTGACCTTCTCCTCTCCATAGCCTTTGGGATTCAGATTTTGTGCTTACAACTGCTCACCAAGCGTGGCACGCTCTTGATCCAGCTGGCTGGGACCAATTCTCAGTAACGGGAGATGAGGGACTCATGGAGACAGCTGGTAAGTTCTTTCCTGTGAGTGGGCCATAATTTGTTTCTTTGCATGCTTTATCATTATTCCTTGAAATCTGGACATTTTAAATATTGTGGCAACTCTGGAAATCAGATTCTACCCCACCACCCCAGGGTTTTTTTGGGTTTTTCTGGTGGGTTCTTTTATGTATTTTTTAAAAATTATTTTTTATAAAGATTTTACTTATTCACCTGAGAGCACAGCAGGGGGAGCAGCAGAGGGAGAAACAGGCCTCCTGCTGGGCAGGGAACCCAACGGGGGCCTCGATCCCAGGACCCTGGGTTTGTGGCCCAAGCCAAAGCAGACGCTTTGCCATCTGAGCCACCTTGGCGCCCTGATGTGCTTTTTAAGTGGATTTTTCTGTTTCAGGAGGTGTGTCATCTTTGTCATGTGCAGCCACTGGCTTCTTTGTTCCATTAACTCAGGGATTAGGTGTGTTTTGCCAGATTCTCCTTAAACATCGGGAGCTAAAAAAAATTTAAAGAAGGGCAGGAGGAGGGCGCTTGGGTAGCTCACTGGGTTAAGCCTCTGCCTTTGGCTCGGGTCATGATCTCAGGGTCCTGGGATCGAGGTCTGCATCGGGCTCTCTGCTCAGCAGGGAGCCTGTTTCCTCCTCTCTCTACCTGCCTCTGCCTACTTGTGATTTCTGTCAAATAAATAAAACCTTTGAAAAAAGGGGGGGGAGGTAGTGCATAGAAAAAGGAAAAATAATACTCCCTCAGTCTTTGCAGACTTTCAACGCATAGCCAAGCTGGTTCCCATTCTGCCCTAGCCTTCACGTCCAGTTTCTGTGGAGCCTGGAGGCCCATCGGAGGCGAGTGTACATACTTCCCCAAGCCCACATACCCCCTTGGCCACAGATTTCCTGATGTATGCCGAAGCTTCTACAAGCTTATGCCCACACAGCTCTTCTTTTTCAACCTCTTCCTTCCCAGGTGTGTCTGCTGCTTATGTGGATGGCCATTCCTGGTCCCAGGTGACTTACAGCCAGGACCTGGGTCTTTGTGAGTTTGTGGCACAAGCCGTCTGGGAGGCTGCACAGGCTGGCGACTGATGTCAATCCAGGAGATGAGGGGAAGCCACACAGCCCTCCCCCAGACAGCAGTCCGGCAGGGCACACCACTCCACAGCTATCTGGTAACAAGGCCTGCGATTCAGCTGCAACCCAGGGACTCGCCTGCACTGCGCACAGGCCATCACCACGTGGCAGCTGATCTGAGGTAGGGAGGGTGTGTGTTTGGTGCAGGGGCATTTGATGGGTGCAAAGTCGGAGCTCTGTGGCTGCACAGCGCTGCCTCCCTCCCCATGCCTCCCTTGGGGCTGGTTTTGGACTAGACTCCTGCATTCTGCAGAGGTCACCAGCTCATTATAGTTGTTTTCACTGGGGGTGGGGACATTGGGGGGGCGGAGCCCTCTGTTTCTCTCTTCTACCACACCTTCCGGTCAGTTCTGGAGCGTTTTCCACTGACAAGTCTGTGTTCTATGCTGTGAGTTTTCCTGAGCAGCCCTGGTTCCACTGGTAGAGAAGAGTATTTAGAAATCAAGATCTCAGCACACTTTTTCCTAAGGATAAAAATACCACATATTAGGAACTTAAAATTCGTGAACTGTGCTAGTATTTTCTGTAAGGATTGCTGCACATTCTGCTAGATCTCTGGTGACACTAGAGAGGTTTCTTCCCATGCCATCCACCCCGTCGGGTGGGTACACCATGAGGTTTGATTTAGAAGAAATGGGGATAGTTCACTTTCTGTTGGCTAATTCTGTATCAGCGTCCGATCGGCTGCCAAGGTCAAGTGCTGTCTCATGCACAGTTCAAAGCAGGTGCTCCCCAGGTGGTGGGATAGCCCCTTCCGGGATGTGCTCCAGCGGGAAGGGTCCCCTTTATCCAGTTGTTTCCCCATCCCCTAGAAAGGAGTCAGCAAGGGACACTCATGGGCTACATTTGGCACCTGCCTCTTTCTTAAGGCATGTAAGCCAAGAATCGGTGTTACATTTTTAAGTAGCTTTTTGAAAAGATCAAAACACTTTATAGCCTATGAAATGCTATGAAACTGAAATTTGTGTTCCACATGTAATAGTGTATTGGGACCGGTGCTGTCAAACTGGAGGCAGGGCTGAGTGGCCATAAAGGCTATGACCACAAAGCCTTAAGTTCCCAGCTGGCCTCTCCCAGGGCCTCTTGGCCAAGCCTGGCCCTCTAGTGTTGTTGTTGTTTGCAGGATAGAAGCTGGCTTGGCACTAGAGTTGTCACAGCTGAGGGAGAGAGGCAGTGAAGGAGGACAGTCCTGTTTTAGAACGTGACTCAGAAGATGACACATTACCCGAATCACACCCCGTGGACCTAACCTCAGTCACCTGGCAGGCCACAGCCAGGATGTCAGAGCTGCCGTGTGGTGCTGAAGGGGCCTCTTCTAGAAGGAAGGATGGGGGGCACTGGTGCACGCAGCAGGCTGTCCCACTCTGAGTTCTACAGGGCCATGCACATCCTCCTGGGACAGGGGGCGGGGGGCATCCTTCATCCCAGGATGGGTGGTTCAAAGTAGTGTGACCAGGGCGCCTGGCTGGCTCGGTCAGTAAAGCATGTGCCTCCTGATCTCACGGTTATGAGTTCAAGACCCACGCTGGGCCCAGAGCATACTTAAAAAAATTTTTTTTAAAGTACAGAAATGACAAACAAAGGGAGAAGCTACATTTTAGTGGAAGTTGGCTTGGGAAGAAGTTGCCAAGAAGGACACAGACATCATTTAGGCACCTGGGTTATGAAACTCTGGCTAAACCGAACAGCATAAAACACTGAGGATTTTTATTTTTCTGGTCCTTTAATTTTTATTTTAATGTTTCTGGAGTCCTGGGAAACAGTGTTGATCATACCACCACTCAGTTTGAAACATTTATTTTCAATACTGATTTCTGCATGGAAACCAATCTTGACCTGGTCTTCATTCCAAACCCCAATTCCATGCTCTTCCCATTCACAGCCATTCACATGAGTCAGCAAATGACCGTCAGCTCATTCCCCTCCAGCCTGTACAGGGGTAGGCGTGTCGGGTGTCATGGTAGTGGGTATAAGTATTTAGTTACATGAAATCTCATTCTAGTTTTTGAAATTCTTGCTTAAGCTGTACCAGCTGTGCTACGTGCAGGCATGGCCTCTGCCCGGACCTGCTGGACAGCAGGCACCCCACTGCTGCTTCTGTGTTTTGCTCACCTCTTCCTGGGACCTGGCTTCTCCTGCATATCGTATTGACAGAAATCACTCTGGACATGCGTCTGCCTGCATGCAGAATTTCTCTGGGACAGAAAAGCACATCAGCAGTACCGCTGTGTGACAAAGCACACATGTAAATTTTAAAAGGTATTTCCAGGTCAGTTTGCTCACCACTTCCTCACCAACATTACACGTCACTGTCAGTTCTGCCCCTCTCGTTAGTGGAAGGGGTCCTGCACTGGTTTGCAAACTTGTGTATTTCTAATGACAGAGGATTCCAAGTTCTTGCTACTTTGCTGGATAGCCTCAAGTATTGTAATTATTTTTTTATTTTATTTTTTTAAGATTCTATTCATTTATTTGACAAACACAGTGAGAGGGAACACAAGCAGGGGAAGTGAGAGGGAGAAGCAGGCTTCCCGCTGAGCAGGGAGCCTGATGCAGGGCTCAATCCCAGGTCTCCAGGATCATGACCTGAGCCAAAGGCAGTAGCTCAACCCAGCTGAGCCACCCAGGCGCCCCTAGGTGTTGGTCTTTAGGTTAAATAGTTTAGCTTTACAGACTGTAGACTTTTCTGTACCTTTCCATTTGGCAACATAAAAGCCCCTTTTTAATTTCATTAATTTGGAAAAATTCTTAATCCATGATCTTCTTCCCATCCTGTCTTAAGAACCCCAGGACCGTGGTGCCTATGGCCTTCTGCTCTCAGTGCTTCGTGCTGCACATGCATCTTTTTCCTTCCTGGCATCCTGGGCGAACCACTCCTGTTATTACACAGCCCCTGAACTGGTTTTATGACTGTGTTCATGTCCTGTCCCCTACCTCTTTTGGAGTAACTGTTCCTACTTCATATAATCAATATACTTTTCTTCAAGGAGGGCTTGTAAGACAATTTTGAAATCTGGATCTCTGCATCCTTCATTAAGCTTGCCAATTGTGGCAATGTATGGTGTGCTCATAGTTAACTCCTTCTAGGTTTGTTTTTTCCAGCATTAATTTTCTTGTGGTTATCTGCAAATCTAGGATGGTATGAGTAGCAGGGTGAAAGTTTAATCCCTAGTTCCTCGGGAGGGCTGCAGTAGATCCATGTATTACAGAAGAGAAAGGCTGCTTCCTGCTAGAAGGAACTCCCTTTCTGCTGGATCCCCTCCTCTCAGCATGTGACATATCACTGAAAGGTCCTCCTCCATCCAGAAACATGTGCCTACCTACTGTAAGGACCTGGCCCTGGAGTGAGAAGAGGCTGCTCTAGGCAGGTGTGTACTGTGTGCCCCTCTCTTCTCAGCTCCATGGAGCCTCCACCTGCTGTTTCAGGAAGGTACTGTGCTGGCAAGAATGCCTGGGACACCACAGTGGAGAGCAGGAGAGCGCAGGAAGAGTCCAATCCCCAAGTTTCCCAGAACCTGCCTCTCCGGTGTCTAGGGCTGCTCACACCTTCTCCAGGAGCCCCGCACTGTAGCTCCCCGGACCCACAAACTGCTCTTCCTTCCACAGCAGCCCCAGAGTTGGGCTCGGGGAATGAGTTAGCAGCCCATGCTAGTTCATCAGTTTCCCCAGAATCACAGACTTTAAATTCAGGGAAGGAAAAAGTGATCTGTGATGTAGTGGTTTCTGTGATGAAAAGGAACACGACTTTGTTTTATTTTCAGGCACTCTATAAACTGGGTCGTTCTCTGGCCTGTAGTCGTGTGAGTGACACAGCCTGCCCTGGGGAGCCTGATGCCCAGCACAGCCAGGCACACAGCTGCAGAAGAGAGAAGACAGTGACTCTGGGGTCTCAGGATAGGGTCCTGGTGCTAACACCACCTCTTCAATTTGATCTGACACTGCTTCACTAACTTGAGGACGTTAGAAAAACTGGGGGAATCTCACGTGTCCACTGGCCAGGAAGGGTCTTCCTTCTGCTCAGCCCTGGAAAGCACCTCTGAGTTCATGATCTGCTCACATTCCAAATTATGAGGTCACTGTGTATAACACACAACAACTCCCGCTCTGCCCCAATTCCATGTTCGATCCTTGCTGTGGGACAGGGACATGGACGTCCCTCTAGAGCTCTCCCTCATGGACTACATGCTTACAAGAACAGTCAGAAACTCTTCAAACATTGCTTTCCATCAAATCTAAGACAACCTGTTATTCTAAGTGCCTTTAGGGAAGAAGAAAAACAGGGTCATTAAAGAAGAAGCCACTGAACCCACTCAGATGTGATGGGCAAACACCGACAGCTTTGTGGCAAGGAAGAGACCTACTCCTACATCGCCAAGGGGTGCGGCTCAGGACCAGCTCTGCGCACCAGGCCCCTACAGGCACGGCACTCTGTGAAAGAGGAAGTATGTGGTAGGCCATGCACACTTTCTAAATATTTTACTTAAAATGCATTCTGTGTATTTAAGCTATGAGGATGAACTGGGAAATCTTTGTAGTTGTCATTTCAACAGATACAGCATGAATATACTTTCCTACCCCAGTCTATACGCCCTATCAGGCTTTCAGTTCTGTAGCATATGCACAGTCTGCTAGAAGAATATGGAGGCAAAGTGCTGAGCAACAAAAACCAGTATCATGAATGATCCAAATACATGAAAAATACAGCATTTCATCTCAGTGTGCAGGGCTGGCATTCACACACAGGCTATCGGGCTAATCACTGGGATGCAAAGGTCCTTACCTCCACTCCGTATTTTGTGAACCAACAGTGGAGTGACGATTCATGAATAACATATATTAACCTGAAGATTTAATGTCATGCATCATAAAAAAGGAAGGCGTATCTGACATTATCAGGCTTTAAGGGTTCTTCTGTCAATGATGTAGCCATTCGAGGAAACACACACATTTAATTGTTTCAAGTTGGCTTGTAGTGCTCAAAATATTTACATCAAAATTTATAGAAAATAAGACCAACCTCTATCAGTACTTCTAAATCAGTAATTTACCTCAAGTCCCCTTCTCAACTGCATCATTCCTACAAAGGTGTAACTCTGTATCTTTAGCTGTTCCTAACACAGCGACCTCAGCCAGCTGGGTCCAGAGTACCTTCCGGCCGACGGCAGCAGCAACAGTCCAGAGGCCGAGGAGCTGTGCAGCTGGCCGGGTCAGGGCTCCGCTGTCATCCAGGTCCCAGGATCTCCCCGTCCTCCTGCTCTGCCATGCTCAGATTCTACTTCAGTGCTGAAGGACACGGCCAGGCATCACACACAGTGAAGGTGACACTCAACAGACTGCTTCACCCTGCAGGGTTCTTTCCTGGAGTCTTTGAGGGAACCTTTTCCAGAAATAACCTGTTAGATATCTCCTTTGTTTCTCTGCCCAGAACTGGGTCCTGTGACCATTCCAAACCAATTGCTGGCAATGAGAAAGGGGTTATCATTATTAGTTGAAACTAGTCAGGATTGCCCCACCTATTCCATGAGGAGGAATGGAGCCCTAAAGTCTGCTAGCAGACAGTAAGGAGTGACCAGGGTCACTCAACAGTGTCTGCCACAAACCCACAGGAAGAGTTCTTCAATCAGGAAGGAAGAAGTAGAGCACAACATTTAAAAATGCTATCCTATCAAATAAAAATACAGATAATTCCTAAGTTATATAGTACGAATGCTTTGCACAGTTCTATAAGCATCCAAATAAAACATGGAAAAAAATACAAACAGAAACGCCTTAAGTACTTAGTTTAAGTAAATACAACTACAGAGTACATTGAGCACTACAGGTGCTTCTTACTACTGGGAATGTCTGGCATTAACACCTTTAAGTTATCTACGCACCTCTCTTATTGCATGTGTAGATTTCTAACCTGCTGACTCACATACAGCTGAACACGTTATAGAAACACAGGCTTCTGTACAGAAGACTTCGTTCACTAACAACAATCAAAGACATTTATAAATGCCAGGCAAGAGTACAAGAAGCAGCATACTTGAGACTACCAGATGTTAGGTTGGCAACAGTACCAGAGTATGGGGATATGAACGTGGTGAAGTTATTTAAAATGGATAATCTTACCACGTCTTCCAAATTCTGATAAGGATACAACAGCTTTTCAAACATGACTCCAACTGAACATACACTTCCTGTAATGCAGCATCCTAAAAAGCGAGCACACAGACGGAAAACCCCTCACAAACGTCAAGCCCTACATTCCCAGGAGCTGCTACTGTGTGAGTGCCAGGTGGCTACGCTGCAGTCTTGATTACTGTGCCTAATTTCACAGCTATTTACACAAGTATCTTTATCATCTGTATTTTTGTTTTCAAGAAGCTTGATAGTGTATCAGAAACAACACTTAATATGAATAACTTCCAAAGGAGTAGGTTTCCCACCTTCTTTAAAATGGAGAGATTTTTTTCCCCCTTGGTATGAATTCCCTGATGTGTAAAACAGTTTGAGTCCATGGTGAAGTACATACACATTCTGAATACTTATCAGCTTTGACCCCTGTATAGTCTGGAATCCGACCAGTCCTGTGGTCTTGTTATAGTTGTGGCTTCTACCCTGTGAACTTTCAGGCCTCAAGTCTGACTAACACAAAGCCTAGTGCACAACATCCATGTGAGCTCTGACATACATTGGCAGGCGTCTCCCAAGCATCACATCAAAAGGTTCTCAGACTTCAGAGAAGCCTCCCCACATCCAGTACACTCACATTCCCTCTCCTGTGAATTCTCTGATGGCTATTGAACGCTGATTTGTGGTAGAACTTCTTCCCACACTCGTTACATTCGTAGGGCTTCTCTCCGGAATGAGTCCTATAGTGTACAGTGAGGTAGGACATCCGAGAGAAGGCTTTTCCACATTCATTACATTCAAAGGGTTTCTCTCCCGAATGGATCCGGTGGTGGATGGTGAGATAGGACATCTGAGAGAAGAACTTCCCACACTCATAACACTCGTAGGCTTTCTCTCCTGTGTGTGTCCTCTGATGTCTATTAAGGGCTGAATTCTGGCAGAAGGTTTTCCCACACTCATTACATTCGTAGGGCTTCTCTCCTGAATGAATTCGATGGTGTATGGTGAGGTATGACATCTGAGAGAAGAACTTTCCACATATGTAACATTCGTAGGGCTTCTCTCCTTTATGTATTCTCCGATGTCTGCAAAGGGCTGAGTTCTGGTAGAAGGTCTTCCCACACTCGTTACATTCGTAGGGTTTGACTCCTGAATGGGTTCTGTGGTGTATGGTGAGGTACGACAGCTGGGAGAAGAGTTTCCCACACTCGGTACATTCGTACGGTTTCTCTCCGGTGTGGACTCGCTGATGTCTCATGAGGGCTGAGTTCAGGTAGAAGGTTTTCCCACACTCGTTACATTCGTAGGGCTTCTCTCCTGAATGAGTCCTGTAGTGTACAGTGAGATAGGACAACCGCGAGAAGAATTTCCCACACTCGTTACATTCATAGGGTTTCTCTCCAGTGTGGGTCCTCTGATGCGTGGTGAGCGTAGACTTGCGGCAGAAGCACTTTCCACATTCATTACACTTATAGAGTTTCACACCTGTGTGGATTTTCTGATGGTCATTAAGTGCAGACTTCTGGGAGAAGGTTTTTCCACAGTCGTGACAAACATATGGTCTCTCTCCTGAATGTGTTCTCTGATGTTGTGTGAGGTGTGTCTTCTGGCAAAAGGATTTTCCACAGTAACTACATTCATAGGGCTTCTCTCCTGAGTGAGTTCTCTGATGCTGAATGAGGTGTAACTTCTGGTAGAAGGTCTTCCCACATTCGTTACATTCGTAGGGCTTCTCCCCCGTGTGCGTGCGCTGATGGACGGTGAGGGTCCCCTTCTGGCAGAAGGATTTCCCACACTGATTACATTCATAAGGTTTCTCTCCTGTGTGAGTCCTCTGATGGATAATAAACTTGGACTTTTTACAGAAGGACTTCCCACACGCACTGCATTCATAGGGCTTCAGTTCCATATGAGACCTCTGGTGTACACGGAGGTTGGACATTTGCAGAAAGGCTATTTCGGATTCATTCCATTTATAGGGCTTCTCCTCCATGTGATTAACAAAAACTGTATCCTTCTGAAAGGCTTTCTGGCATTCAATATAGTCAAAGGGTTTCTCCAAAAGATGAATGTTTTGATAAATACTTTCCTCATTTAGACTATAAGCTTCCCGATTTTGATTAAACTCGTAAGATTCATCCCCTGGATGAGTTTTCTCAGGTTTAATGTGGGGAAATGGTTTCCCACATGCACTACATTCATCAGCCTTCATTCTTGCATAGCTGCCATCACTACTAATATATTCTGAAATAGATTTCAAACTCTTTTCACACGAGTCACATTTATAGGACATTTTTCTTGAAGGAATGGGGTTTGTCTCCACATTAAAAGTCTTACCAAGAACATTACCTCTCTCCTCAATCAGGATTTTGTTGATGGATACGGCTTGCCTTGAGTATTTGCCTTCCTTTTCTTGAACTCCTTCTCCCAGGATATCGGCATTCCAGACTTCTTCTAAAAAGAGGCAAAATGAACAAAATTTTGTATCTCTCCCTATGTAAGATATGGAAGTTCACTTACATGCAAGCAGTTCATTAGTGTAGATGCTGGCTGCACGGACAGATGGAAATAATTCCCGGTGTACTTCTTTCCCTATCCTTATGGTTTGGAATAAACATGCGCACATACACAGACCTCTGAGGAGAGGAAAGGGGAAAAACACAAGCACCTGTGATCTTTGCTACTTGGTAAGATTTTGTTCCAACTGGGCACAGATGGCAAGATATAAAAACACAGAGCAGTGACAGGAAGACAGACTGTGGATGAATAGCTGACAGGCAGATGTGGCAGGACTCACAGCAAACCGGGTGAATGAAGGGCCCCAAGGAGCTGTACCCGTCAAGGAGGGCTGCACGGGCACCCCAGAGGCATCAGGCATGGGGGAGGGGACTGGCACTTTGCACCACACCACTGCACGGCAAGTGGGGAGAGATGGACAGTCTCAGGCACCATTACCTTTTACTGAGATTCTTATGGGGCAGCATTCTCACCAACCCAGATCCTTCCAAACTATTTTGCCCAGACTCCACAGTAGGGCCAAATCCGCCTGCAGCCAAACTCCTCCTGAATTGAAGCACTCCATGTGGCCAAGGCTCTCACTGCCTGTGGTTCCATGTCACATGGAAGGAGAGCCCCAGGAGCTCATGTCCCAACACGAAGGATAAAACAGGCCAGCCCTTCCGAAGCATAAACTCTCTGATGTTAGAATTTAACCTGAACTCAGTCGGACCACGGAACTCTACCTGTTTCTGTTCGGACAATACAACATGCCCTCTGGCTGGGTGACCTGCGTGAGTCCTTATATCGCCCGTAGCTCAGGATGAATCGCAGGTGATATGGAGACCATGGGACCTACATTACAGGGTCCCTGTGGGGTCACATACATTCATAAGGTGCTAAAAACACCATTTGGCACAAAACAGATGTAACACAGCAACCAGTTTTCCCATTTTCAGCCTCCTGGCGATTTCCTTAAATGAGTCTTGCCTCTGACACAGCACTGTCACTTCATTCTGGGAACAGACTTCACCACTCTTGAGTTTCACTTGGTTTCATTTTCACTTAAAAACCTTAAAAATCAGACTCCCCAAACTGCTCTGCATTTTTACTTGTATCAGAAGTCTTTAGATGAATCTGACTACTGTAAGTGCTGTCACCCACATCAAATGAATGAACCTTGTCCTCCTTAAACTACAGCTTTCCTGAGTCCACTGCCAAAATAGGACACATAAAATGGGGGGGGGGGGGCAAGACAAACATCTGACAACACTTTTCACCTAGATTCACAGTATGATTCCAAACTGGGTTTATACTAGTCTACAAATAATTTCTGCTCCAGGAAAACCAAGCTCTTTGTTGGGCAAAGAGTGTCAGCTGATACCCCCCAAGGGGGGTTGGGTGTGGAGAAGGGGACCAGCCCTCAGTGCCACACTGCTTTGCAGCAAGTTGGGAGACACAGATTCCTGTCTTGGGCACCAGGGGCTGCTTCTGAAATCGCTGTGGTGCCAACACCCAGCTCACTTTCAAGCACAAGTCTTGCTCTTACTGCTTTATTCAGTTCACTTGACCTGCAGCCCTGATCTACTCAAAACCTCTCAGGAGTCTCAGTGTCTGAAAACAAAACAAACCCAACAATTTCGTAAATCCTTTCTCGCTTTAATTTGCTCCATCTCCCCATAAAGCTGAAATTAGCTCCCACACAATGACTTTAGCACACTGGTTCAGCCATGAATCGGACCATCGGTCATATGAACGCTGACTTTTAAATGACACCATGCAACACTCTTGTCTTTTCTTAACCAAATCCTATCTCTTAGAAACTATGACTGTATCCTATTTCCTTTGAACCCTTGAACAGAAATCAGAGGTCTTAACTCTTAATCTGAATCCTATGGGGATCTTTCAGGCACCTGGAGTATAAGTGGGGATGTAATTCAGGCATGTGTACTCAGAACTGCTTATAAATTATTTCTCAATATATGGACAATTAAGTTCCGTCACCTACCCAGTTCCTTAGATACTTGAGTGCAGACTACATGTTATACACTAAGGCAAGGGAGAAAACATTACACACTGATCTGGGGAAAACAAGCTCAAGGGCACCTGGGTGGCTCAGTCAAGTGCCTGCCTTTGGCTCAGGTCACAATCTCAGGGTCCTGGGACCAAGTCCCGCATCAGACGCCCTGCTCAGCAGGGAATCGGCTTCTCCATCTGCCCCTCCCTGCTGCTCATGTGCTCTCTCAAATAAAATCTTAAAAAAAAAAAGCTCAAGCAAAAGATACATCCTACCAAATAACAGGTTACTTGATCAAACCTAACTTTTGTCAAGGTATGGCCATGAGGTAGAGTCACTTTGAGAGAAGCAGCGGACTGAAATCATGATAAGAACTAGAAGGAAAAACTTCAAGAAGGGGTGGAAAAACTGAGCTTTGGACTGAAGAACAAAAAGAGCAGGCCCCTCTGAAATAAAGCAAAAGGGACAATAACCACACGAAGAGAAGACATTTAGGAGCTAGGACCTTGTGGAGTGTAGCAAGAGTTGTGAGAAACCACAGACTATTAATTTTCCAGGCAGCACAGGGAAGAGGAAAGTGCACTCCCTCAGGAAGCAGCAGGGAATCACCAAAGGCTCCTCCTGGGTGACCAGTGAGAAGATCAACTGGAAAGTTCGAGGAACCCATGCTGCAGGTACACTTAGCGTGAGGGGCTGTGGGGTGGCTACCACAGGAGACACTGGACAGGAGGACAGGGATGGCAAGGTATAAAAGCAAACAGGCAAGCCTAAGAACAGAGGTAAGAGCAGCCGTGTGAAGAACCCAGGAACCAGAACCCACCAAAGGTGGAAGCAGACCCTTCACCAGGGACATCTTCTGGATGGTGGAGGGGAAGGAACTCACTCCCATGCACCACACTTCCTGAACGCCTGACATGACAGGACACTGGTCAAGTGCTCGGACAGAACGGTGAGTAAGAGACAAGATCGATGCAAGTGTGTGGGGCAGGTGGGAGACCCAGACACTGCTGTCACCAGATGTAAGAAGCACTGGATCACCGGAAGGACAAGCAGCACACAGACCACAGGTGAACCGAACTCACCAGTTCAGGCACAGATGGGGGTCTGGAATCTGACTTCAGAGAAGGGAGATGTGAAACTGGGGACAGAAACCAGCCTGGAGGGGCGCCTGGGTGGCTCAGTTGGTTGAGCGACTGCCTTCGGCTTGGGTCATGATCCTGGAGACCCGGGATCGAGCCCCACATCGGGCTCCCTGCTCGGCGGGAAGCCTGCTTCTCCCTCCCTCACTCCCCCTGCTTGTGTTCCCTCTCTGGCTGTGTTTCTCTCTGTCAAATAAATGGATAGGATCTTTAAAAAAAGAAAAAGAAAAAAAAAGAAACCAGTCTGGGGCCTTTCACAGCAAGGAGGAAGAAAAAAGGCAGGTGGCAACAACTGAAGAGTCACATCAGTTACTTTCTGATGACAGAGTTATGAAGGCCTAAGAACTGAAAGAACCCATGATCACAGGATGGCTGCCGTGGGAGCAAGCGCAACGCAACATCTAGAGGAAAGAGGAAGAGACTGGGTGGGGGCTCTGGGTAGAGGCAAGCATGGCAACGCTTTTCACAAACAGATTCTTGTGGGGGAAGGACAAAGGCCTGGGGAGTGGGACTCGGGTAGCTGGAGCACGCAGGTGACTGTCTGTGGTCACATCTATAGGTTCTGGACCATTCACAATTCCTGGGAAAAACACTTCTAAGTTACCAGTCTCCGCACTGCCTGCACTAACACACCTGGGTAACTCTGTGGTAGGTATTCTCCTTCTACTATCCATGGCTCTTCTCCTTGCTCCAACTTGATGATAACTTCCGGTTTGATAATGTGACAGCCTGTTAACAGAAATGAAAGAGAACTTGAGCCTGACTGCTGGGCTGCTGGGTCTCTGTCCTCCAAGGACTGTGCTGCCTCATGACCAGCACCACAATTAGAACCTTTCATCAGGGAGGTAAAGACCAAAATGCCCTGCCTGGTGCCCAAAATAGACCGCTCACGTTTGTCCCATCAAACTCCAAGTCTGAGTCAGCAACATTTGAGGGAAATCCCATGTATCTTAGCAATTGAGAAAGAGGCTCTCCTCACCCACGGAGACAAAATGGCTGTAGTTCTCCAGCATTACATCCCGGTATGTGGTCTTCTGCTCGGGTTCCAGCTGCTGCCACTCCTCCTGCGTGAAGTCCACGGCCACGTCCCTGAATGACACTGGTCCCTGTAATGGCACCGGATCAGAACTGGATGAGGTGAGGGCGGACGAGGACAAGAGCTTACCAACAAACTCACTGGTCAAGTTAACTATGAACCTTCCTTATCGTGGAAAGAAAATAAACATATCAGAAATACACCAGGATGAGTTCATTTGGCATACACAAAAAAAGAAAATACTGTCTTGCCCTATGAGCCAGGACCAATCCTGTCTGTTGGGGACACTAAGACCAACAGACGCAGCTCCTACCCTGAGCAGCACACAGAGAAATGCAGGATGCCCTTTGCTCCTTTGTGCTTTCAGAACATTACCAATGTCGGCTTTCCTCTGACATCTCCTCTACTGATTCCCCTGTTCTCCAAGCCATCCTCAAGTTAGAGGGCCTGAGGCTCTGTTTTTGGTCCTTTTATCTGCTGTCTGCATCTCACTGTGATCCCACTGGACCTCCTGGCTTTAATTCCCATCTACATGTCAGCATGTCTCAAATGTGTACCAGTCACCCTGACTTCTCTCCTTGGACATGTCCCAGATCCAAACTCAACAGCCTGAAATTCCACCACTATTTCTGTTCCCACCTGTTCCTACTACAGCTTACAGAAGTGACAGTGGCCACAACTGCCAAAGCCATGAACAAGCCTAGCAACGGACAGCTCAGTAGTGTGTTTCACTGCAAGGTAAGCCTACATGGCTCTGACTGGCTGTCACGTGAACTGTCGGTAACAATGGGGTTCGGCGGTCCCTAACTCCCAGCTGGGGAACTCAGAATCCCCCTTCCCACTCACACATTCCAGGAGGGCAGGAGCATGGTCCCAAAGAAGGGTACACAGCTCACAACAGACCCAGAGACTGTCCAAACGAGACTTTTACACATGGATCTTCTGAATCAACTGTCTCACTCAAATACACCAGTCCTCACAACTGTCCCGCTGTATTGCCACCCCTCAAGTAAAGGTAAGAGTGAAGTCCTATCGTGTCACACAACACCAGCATCAAATGGGCTAATTCATGGAAGGCACTTAGCCAAGTCCTCTGGACACTGTACACACTTCTCAGCTGACACCTACATATTACTGATGACTGTCCCTTATTGTGTTTTACCACTTTTCCCAAATAAGAGCAAAATGCAATCAGAAAATAGAAGTTTAAGCAACTAAAGGTAATGCAGCTGTCAAGTTTATGCACTCTCCAAGGAAGGATTACAAAAGTGTATCAGTGTGTTAAGAAAAAGACCCCTGCAGATTCCATCAAAACACAGAGCAAGGAGTGGTGTGGACAGCAGTGAAGGGAAAGGCCATGTCATACTCAGGAGCCATTTGAGAGGACCACAAACTCCCGACACTGACCAAAAACCTAAGTTTTATGTGGAACAATTGAAGAGTGCAGGCTGCACCCATTGGCAAGATTCCAAGAGACGCCTGGTCACCTGACCCTGTTATTTGCCCAAGCGCCAGGTGCAGGGATGTCCAGGGACCAGACTTTGTTGGTTGGGAAGGGTAAAGATGCTGGGCTCTAAGCACCAACTGCGGGATGGAGAGGGATGGGGGCACAGAGTGGTGTTAGAAGTGGTCCCTACCCAGTCCAGACCAGTCTGTGTGCAGAATCACCCTGGCCTGGCCCATTGCTCTAGGAGAGCTACAGCCTGCACATCCTCCAGGGGCTCCGCCCACCCTTCACTCTCACATCTCTAGCCAAGACCGCAGCCACCCTGATGGAGACAGGTGCCCACAAGTTCACATGTTAACAGTCATTACCAAAACCAAGAGACCAAGGGACAGAAAAAGGAAGTAGGTTAGCTTTAATACATATGTAGAAAAATGTACATCTTACTTCTGGTTTTGCCACTTCACAAAATGTACAATTTACAGGGATCATTTTAATGCTTGCATTTTAGCCTTATTAGGAAAAAATACACATTAAAAAAAAAAGGATAGTTTTTGTTGTTTATAATGCACATAAAATACATGCTTACAACCAGCATTATTGTGAATGCTCCAAACTGATCTTCTCTTTCCTGACAGGTCTCAGTAGCTTACCTAAGTTCAAATTTACATGCAAAGGGAGGAGAAGACCATATTGTTCTTTCTCTGGCTTAAAGCAAGCAGCTTTATAAGCATTTGAAAACCAAAGAAAATGGGTTTCAGAAAACCTGGCTCACAAATTAAGAAACCAGTCAGAAGTGCAGATATTTAGGGATTTTAGGTGAGTTTCAAAACAGCACAACCCTTGATGTTTTAAAAGAACACGCTGAACAATTAATATTCAAGAGCCAGCTTTACAGTCAAGAACTCCGAGCTGGCTATGCATTTTCACACACGCCAGACCACCCGATGCGTGCATGAGAAGACTCTGTGAGCACCTCTGTCTGCCCTGCTGTCCAAGGGCTTACGATGGTGACCACAACACTCTCTCCCCTGCCGTGGCATTGCAGCAGGAAAAGCTGAGAGGAAGAGAGGCCCCCAGAAGACTGCAAAGAGCCACCTGCAAAAGGACTCTAACAAAGGTCTCTGTGTGTTACAACCACCTCCACGTGTCTCAGACATGCACCGTTGGGACCTGAAGCCCTTAGTCCATGGGCCGCACCAAGCCAGAGTCCTCCTGAACATCCAGGAGAAAGGACATTCTCAGATATCCGAGGCCTCCAGAGCTGGGAAGTCAGCATGCCACGACATGGCCCACTCAAGAGCGACCACGGCCATCCCCCAGAGCCAGCAGAACAAAACAGAATCGCAGAAACGACAGGGAAGCCCGAGACCGTAAATTCCACCCCACTCGCGGCCCACGAACAAGGCTGTGGCTCCAGCACTGGCTGAGGATTCCGACCCACACAATCATGCTCATTTTGAGAAATTTTAAAAAGTACAGTATTCAACTCGTCAAAATGAAACATTAAAGAACGAAATGGTAGGGGCACCTGGGGGTGGTTCAGTTGGGTAAGCATCTGCCTTTGGCTCAGGTCACGATCCCAGGGTCCTGGGATTGAGTCCCACACCAGGTTCATTGCTCAGCAGGCAGTCTGCTTCTCCCTCTCCAGCTCCCCCCTGCTTGTGTTCCCTCTCTCACTGTCTCTGTCAAATAAATAAAATATTTTAAAAAAGAAATGAATTAAATGGTAATGCTGGAAAATAAAATAAAAATATAAAGAAGCCTGGAAGAAAATGTTTACTGACGTGATCCAAACAGGAAAAATGTATAGAAGTTTAAGTCTATTTTTAAGTCAATAAGAAAACCAAAACAAATTGGTACCATGACAGAAAGCATGGCAGTAGGCATGAGCAGGCACTTCACACAAAAACTGAAACAGGCCCATCTGGAAAAGCTACAGGTTGTAGGATTCCCTCAAATAACACAGGGTTCAGGGACAATGACGCCCCACATTTGAAAGTTCAGATACAACTCTGACTCCTCCCCTGACTGACTAACACTATCCTGCTGACCAGAGCCTTACACACAACGTAAACAGTCGATTAACACATACTCTGTGTGTATGTGTATGTTAAGTTGTATTCTCACAATACAGTAAGCTGGGGAAGAAAACTGTTAGGAAAATACCTTTATGGTGCCAATGTGTATTTATTGAAAAAATCCACATGAAAGTGAACCCGAAGCATTCAGGCCCATGTTGTTCAGGGACATTCTGGAAAGGCAAAACAATACACACAGTGCAAAGACAGGTAGCTGTCAGGGACTGGGGGAGGGAGGGATGAATAGGTGGTGCCCAGGGAACTTTCAGGGCAGTAAGCATGTTCCCTATGACACTGTCATGGAGGACACATGCATTACCCAGACATCTGAACCACACAACGCTGACCTCTAACATCAACTATGGGCTTCAGATAATCATGTTATCACTATCACTGACACACTGAACCACAATGACCTAAGACGTTTGCAATGGAGGAACTGAGACAAGGAGAGGTCAGCGGCTCCTCTGTACTGACCACTCAATTTTCCTATAAACTTACACTGCTCTCAAAAATAAGTCTATGCAGGGCGCCTGGGAGGCTCACTTGGTTAAGTGACTGTCTTCAGCTCAGGTCATGAACCTGGAGTCCCAGGATCGAGTTCCACACTGGGCTCCCAGCTCAGCAGCGAGTCTGCTTCCTCTGACCATCGCCCTTCTCATGCTGTCTCATTCTCTCTCTCAAATAAAGAAAGAAAATCTTTTTAAAAAGTAAGTCTATGCATTAAAGAAAACAAGAAGGGGGAGGATTAAGATGCTGGAGGAGTAGGAGACCTAAATTTCATATGGTCCCAGGAATTCAGCTAGATATCAAACCATTCTAACACCTACAAACTCAACAGTAGATTGAAGAAAAGAATAGAAGCAATTCTAGGAACAGAAAAGCAATTACTTTCTGGAAGGTAGGATGTGAGGAGAAATGAATGTGAGGTGATATTTGGGATGATACAGCACAGGCGGCGGGGGGGATGGTGGTGCAGGGAGCCCCCGTCAGCCAGCTCCGGCAAGCGGTACAGCAGCAGAGAACAAAATCAGAACTTATAGAAACCCGTTCCGTGGAGGGATGTCACTCCAGTAGAGTGGAGGGGGGCCCTGGAAACCTCACTGGGACGGTGTGGTCTCAGGACCCTCAGAGTCACCGAAAGACTGGGGTGCTTGAGTGTGGCAGAACTCCCAAGTATTGGAGCAGGGAAGCTGGCTGCAGAGACGGAGCTGAGGAGGGGGCGCTCAGCTCCGGGAGGCCATAAACTGTGATCTGTGGCACACTTGGCCACTGCTCTTCGAGCACAGACCCCACAAGTGGCAGATCTGGGCAGACCCCTTCCTTCCTCCACTGGAAGGGGCGGTGTGAATCTGCTGGGTTTGGAGACTCCAACTGGGGCCGAGCGCCAGAGATAGAAACGCTTGGTTATAGGCTGGGTGACCATGGAGTGCGGCCAGAAACTAGGGAGTTGGGCGTGACTTAACTGCTTTTATCTGGGGGCGCACTGAGAAGGGGGGGTTCGAGCTCTTGGCTCCTCCAGGCCGGAGTCTGGGAGGCCGCATTCTTCATTCAGGCCTCCAAAGCTGTACAGAGAGCGGAAAGCATTCAGGGAACAAAAGCTCCAAGAGCGAACCTGACCAGACTGCTTAGCCTGGCCCCTGGCAAGGGCCCGGCAGTTCCGCCTTAGACAAAGACATTTGAGAATCAATACAACAGGGCCCTCCCCAGAAGATCAGTGAGAACATCCAGCCAAGACCAAGTTCACCGATCAATGAGAACTGCAAAATGCCAGCGTTAGGGGACTGTACCACATAGAATTCATGCCTTTTGGCCATGATTTAGCTTTTCAAAGTTAATTTTTTTAGTTCTCATTTTTTTTTCTAGTTTTAAAATTTTTTCTTCTTTTAACCATCATATAAACTCCGTTTTTAAAATCTTTAATTTTCATTTTTAGTCATAGCCTATCCCTTTACTGTATTTAAACATGTATGTATACACACACACACACACACACACACACACACACACACACACACAAATTTTTCTTTCTTTAAAATTTTGGGATACAGTTTCTTCTAACACCAAAATATACCCCAAATCTAATGTACGGCTTTTTTCTAGTCTCTGCTTGATCATATTCTTTTTCTAATTCTTTTTTCAACCAACTTTTTATCAATTCCTTTTTAAAAATTTTTTTTAATTTTCATCTTTACAGTTGTATTGCATCTCCCAATTGTGTTTACCCTTATTTCTGTATATACATGTTTTTCTTTCTTTAAAATCTTGGAAGGAAGTTTTTTCTAACAGACCACAATATACCCAAACTCTAGTGTATGGTTCTGTTCTATTCACCAGCCTGATCATATATATATATATATATATATATATATATATATATATATATATATATATTTTTTTTTTTTTTCCCCTTTCTCCCCACCACCCCTGACCCTGGTTTTGGGTCTGTTCTGATTTGTTTAGTGTACATTTTTCTGGGGTTATTGTTACCCTTGTAGCATTCTGTTCTCTTGTTCATCTAGTCTTCTCCAGATAAAATGACAAAACGGAAAAACTCACCTCAAAAAAAAAAAAAAAGAACAGGAGGCAATACCAACTGCCAGGGAGCTAATCAACATGGACATCAGTACCATGACAGAAAGCATGGCAGTGGGCATGAGCAGGTACTTCACACAAGGGACAATGATGCCCCACATTTGAAAGTTCAGCTACAACTCTAGAGTTGTATACAACTAGAGTTCAGAATGACGATTATGAAGCTACTCGCTGGGCTTGAAAAAAGCAAAGAAGATCCTAGAAATTGCCTTTCTGCAGAAATAAAATCTAACCAAGTTAAAATCAAAAAGGCTATTAATGAGGTGCAATAAAAAATGGAGGCTCTAACTTCTAGGATAAATGAGGCAGAAGAGAGAATTAGTGATATAAAAGATCAAATGATAGAGAATAAAGAAGCTGAGAAAAAGAGATACACAACTACTGGATCGTGAGGGGAGAATTCAAGAGATGAGTGATACTGCAAGACGAAACAATATTAGAATTGGGATCCCAGAAGAAGGAGAGAGAGGGGCAAAAGGCATATTGCAGTAAATGATAGAAGAGGAATTCCCTAACTGGGGGAAGGAAACAGGCATCAAAATCCAGGAGGCAAAGAGAACCCCCCTTCAAAAAAATCAGTAAAAATAGATTCCACACACCATCATCTAATAGTAAAACTTAAGAGTCTCAAAGAGAAAATCCTGAAAGCAGCTTGGGACAAGAGATCTTTAACCTACAATGGTAGAAACATTAGACTGGCAGCAGACCTATCCACAGAGACCTGGCAGGCCAGACAGGACTGGCATGATATATTCAGTACACTGAACAAGAAAAATATGCAACCAAGAATATGATATTTGGTGAGGCTGTCACTGAAAATACAGGAAGAGATAAAAAGCTCCCAAGACAAACAAAAACTAAAAGAATTTGCAAACACCAAACCAGCCCTACAGGAAATACTGAAAGGGGTCCTCTGAGCAAAGAGAGAGCTTCAAAGTAACAGACCAGAAAGGAACAGAGACAATGTACAGTATCAGTCACCTTACAGGCAATACAATGGCACAAAATTCGTATCTTTCAATAGTTACCCTGAATGTAAATGAATTAAATGTCCCAATCAAAAGACACAGGATATCTGAATGGATAAAATGGATAAATAAAACAAAACAAAACAAAAACAAGACCCACCGATAGGCGGTCTGCAAGAGACTCATTTTATTTATTTTTTATTTTTTTAAAGATTTTATTTATTTATTTGACAGAGAGAAACACAGCGAGAGAGGGAACACAAGCAGAGGGACTGAGAGAGGGAGAAACAGGCTTCCCGCCAAAGCAGGAAGCCCGATGTGGGGCTCGATCCTGGGTCTCCAGGATCATGACCTGAGCCGAAAGCAGTGGCTTAACCAACTGCGCCACCCAGGCACCCCAAGCGACTCATTTTAGACCAGAAGACACCTCCAGATTTAAAGTGCGGGGGTAGGAAACCATTTACCATGCTAATGGACATCAAAGGGAAGCTGGGGTGGCAATCCTTCTATCAGACAAAATAGATTTTAAGCCAAAGACTCCAAGAGATGAGGAAGGACATCTATCATACTTAAAGGATCTATCCAACAAGATCTAACAATTTTAAATATCTATGCCCCTAACATGGAAACAAGCCAACTATATAAACCAATTAATAACAATCAAAGAAACACATCGACCATAATACAATAATAATAGGGGACTTTAACACTCGCCTCACTGAAATGGACAGATCATCTAACCAAAAGATCAGTGAGAAAATAAAAGCTTTAAATGACATGCTAGACCAGATGGACATCACACATACATTCAGAAGATTCCACCCCAAAGCAACAGAATACACATTCTTCTCGAGTGCACATGGAATTCTCCAGAATGTTCATATCCAGAATAGATCACATCCTCGGTCAAATCACATCTCAACTGATACCAAAAGACTGGGATCATTCCCAGCATAATTTCAGACCACAAAGCTTTCAAACTAGAACTCAACCAAAAGAGGAAAGTTTAGTTTCAAATACATGGAGGCTAAAGAGCATCCCACTAAAGAATGAATGGGTCAACCAAGAAATTAAAGAATTTAAAAAATTCAAGAAAACAAATGAAAATGAAACTACAACTGTTCAAAATCCCTGGGATGCAGCAAAGGTGGTCCTAAGAGAAAAGTATATAGCAATACAAGCCTTTCTCAAGAAACAAGGTCTCTAATACATAACCTAACTCTACACCTAAAGCAGCTGGAGAAAGAACAGCAAATAAAGCCTAACCCCAGCAGGAGAAGAATAACAATAAAGATTAGAGCAGAAATCAATGAAATAGAAACCAAAAGAACAATGGAACAGAGCAATGAAACCAGGAGCTGGTTCTTTGAAAGAATGAGTAAGATTGATAAACCCCTGACCAGACATCAAAAATAAAAGAGAAAGAACCCAAATTAATAAAATCATAAAAGAAGAGAGATCACAACCAACACCAAATAAATATAAACAATAATCAGAACATACTATGAGCTATATATACCAGCATACCTGACCACCTGGAAGAAATGGATGCATTCCTAGAGATGTAGAAACTACCAAAACTGAACCAGGAAGAATGAAGAAACCGAAAAAGACCCATAACCAGTAGGAAAATTGAAGCAGTCATCAAAAATCTCCCAACAAACAAGAGCCCAGGGCCAGATGACTTCCCAGGGGAATTCTACCAAACATTTAAAGAAGAATTAATACCTATTCTCCTGAAACTGTTCCAAAAAATAGAAATGGCAGGAAAACTTCCAAATTCATTTTATGAGGCCAGCATGACCTTGATCCCCAAACCAAAGATGCCATCAAAAAAGAAAATTATAGACCAACATCCCTGATGAACATGGATGCAAAAATTCTCACCAAAATACTACCCACTAGGATCCAACAGTACATTAAAAGGATTATTCACCACGGCAAAGCGGGATTTACTCCTGAGCCGAAAGGTTGATCTGACACCCACAAATCAATGTGTTACAATATATTAATAAAAGAAAGAACAAGAACAATATGAAACTCTCCTTAGATGCAGAAAAAGCATGTGACAAAGTGCTGCAACCGTTCTTGATCAAAACTCTTCAGTGTAGGGATAGAGGGTACATACCTCAATATCATAAAAGCCATCTATGAAAAACCTACAGCGAATATCATTCTCAATGCGGAAAAACTGAGAGCTTTTCCCTAAAGTCAGGAACATGGCAGGGATGTCCACTTCACCACTGCTATTCAACATAGTACTAGAAGTCCTAGCCTCACCAACCAGACAACAAAAAGAAATAAAATGCATCTGAATTAGCAAAGAAGAAGTCAAACTCTCTTTGTATATGATGTGATATTTTATGTGGAAAACCCAAAAGACTCCCCTCCAAAACTGTTAGAACTCATACAGGATTTCAGTAAAGCGTCAGGATATAAAATCAATGCAAATACATCAGTTGCATTCCTATACACCAACAAGAAGACAGAAGAAAGAGAAATGAAAGAATGGATCCCATTTACAATTGCACCCAAAGCTGTAAGATACCTAGGAATAATCTTAACCAAAGAGGCAAAGAATCTGTACTCAGAAAACTACAAAGTACTCACGAAAGAAATTGAGGAAGACACAAAGAAATGGAAAAACGTTCCACGCTCATGGACTGGAAGAATAAATATTGTGAAAATGTCTATGCTACCTAAAGCAATATACACATTTAAATGCAATTCCTATCAAAATACCATCCATTTTCTTCAAAGAAACAAACAAATGACCCTAAAATTTATATGGAACCAGGAAAGACCTTGAACAGCCAGAGAAATGTTGAAAAAGAAAACCAAAGCTGGTGGCATCACAATTCTGGACTTCAAACTCTATTATAAAACTGTAATCATCAAGACAGTATGGTACTGGCACAAAAACAGACATAAAGATCAATGGAACAGAATAGAGAGCCCAGAAATGCACCCTCAACTCTATGGTCAACTCGTCTTCAACAAAGCAGGAAAGAATGTCCAATGGAAAAAAGACAGTGTCTTCAACAAATGGTTTTGGGAAAATTGGACAGCCACAAGCAGAAGAATGAAACAACCATTTCTTTGTACCACACATAGGAACAGACTCAAAATGGATGAAAGACCTAAACATGAGACAGGAAACTCTCAAAATTCTTGAGGACAATACAGGAAGCAACCTCTTAGACCTCAGTCGCAGCAACTTCTTCCCAGAAACATCACCAAAGGCAAGGGAAGCAAGGGCAAAAATGAAGTATTGGGACTTCCTGAAGATAAAAAGCTTCTGCAGAGCAAAGGAAACAGTCAACAAAGCCAAAAGACAACAGACAGAATGGGAGAAGATACTTGCAAATGCCATATCAGATAAAGGGCTAGTATCTAAACTCTATAAAGAACTTCCCAAACTCAACACCCAAGAACAAAGAATCCAAGAAATGCGTAGAAAAATGTGAACAAACATTTCTGCAAGGAAGACATCCAAATGGCCAACAGACACGTGAAAAAGTGCTCAATATCACTTGGCATCAGGGAAATACATATCAAAACCACAGTGAGATACTACCTCATACCAGTCAGAACAGCTAAAATTAACAAGTCAGGAAACGACAGGTGGTAGCAAAGATATAGAGAAATGGGGTCCCTCCTACACTGTTGTTGGGAATGCAAGCCAGTGCAGCCACTTTGGAAAACAGTATGAAGGTTCCTCAGAAAGTTGAAATACAGCTCCCCTTTGACCCAGCAATTGCACTACAGGGTATTTACCCCAAAGATACAAATGTAGTGATTTGAAGGGGCACATGCACCCCAATGTTCACAGCAGCAATATCCACAATAGCCAAACTATGGAAAGAGCCTAGAAGTCCACTGACAGATGAATGGATAAAGAAAATGTGGTGTGTATGTATATGTGTGTGTGTATGTGTAATGGAATATTATGCATCCATCAAAAACGATACTTTGCCATTTTCAAGGACAGGGATGGAACTAAAAGGTATTATTCTGAGCGAAATAAGTCAATCAGAGAAAGACAATTATCATATGATCTCAGTGATACAAGGAATTTGAGAAACAAGACAAAAGATCATTGAGGGGGGAATAAGACAAGATGAAACCAGAGAGGAAGATAAACCATAAGAGACTCAATCTCAGGAAACAAACTAAGGGTTGCTGGAGGGGTAAAGGGGTGGGAGGGATGGGGTGGCTGGGGGATGAATACTGGGGAGGTTATGCACTATGATGAACACTGTGAATTGTATAAGACTGATAAATCACAGACCTGTACCCTCGAAACAAATAGCACATTATGTTAATGTTAAAAAATTAAAAAAAAAAGGAATCATGAGTCACTGGGCTACTGGATAAGAATACAACTTTCAAGGCAAGATGGTGGAGAAGTAGGAGACCCTGTTTCAACAGGTCCCCTGAAATGAGCTAAATATCTATCAGAACACTCTGAACACCCATGAAATCAGTCTGAGATGTAAGACTACACACTTCTGCATCTCTACGAAGGCAGGAGAGCATCAGTGGAGAGGTAAAGTGGATAGGAGAACTCAGACTGATTTCAGAGGATAAACAGAAGGGGGAGGGAACCACCAGAAGAGACCCATTGGAAAGTAATACCCCAATATGAAAGTGCCCTGTGCTTGGGGACCAGCATCAACTTGGAGCCTGGTTTAAAGGACTCAAAAACAAAGGGTGTTAAGGGGCAACTGATGGAAACTGACGGCCACGGACCTAAAACTGCTCCTGGAACGTCCACAGCTGGCAACCACCAGTGCATGAGTGAACCTGGCGGGGACTCCCTGAGCCCCCAGCTTGTCACTGCTTGCACCACCACTTGGCCTGGGCTCATGCCACCCTTTGCCAGAGGCCCCTCGGCTCGCAGCCTTCTGTGCCATGTGTGGGACTGTGGGGTCCCAGTGCACCCAGTGTAGGTGTGGGCTTCAGAAAGCAATCTGGCCCGGGCAGGCTCGCACAAACCACTATCCCCCACAGTTTCTGTGGCACGGGGGTGTAGAGACAAGTGGGAGACTCAGGTGACCATTGAGGTGGTGACTCGGAGTGCACACCATCTGTGACAGGTGGCAGTGTGTAGGGGAGAGTGCAGAGGGGGAGTCTGTGTCCTGGACCATCCAGAGGGGAGCCGATGGAGGCTTCTAAGACGAATGCCTGGGTGCAGACAGCCTACTTGGCTCTGATGCTGAAAAGCTGCAAAAAGCCATAAAAGAACAAAAACCTCTGGAGAACAAAACCCTGAAAAACTGGTTTCCATAGAGCACAGCCCCAGCAAGACTGACTGAAAAACACTCCAGCAGGCCCCTCCCCCAAAAGGCAAGCCAAAAGAACAAGAGGACAACCACCATAGCGTCTCCATAAAACTGTAAACCCCCCCCCCAAAAAACTGTAAACCATAACATCTGGGAAAAAGCAATATATTAAGCCCCCGGTACTGCCCCAAAACCTGTATATCTTATAGATACAGCTTTTCTTTTCATTTTTTAAAAATATCTTTTCATTTCTTAAAAAAAAAATTTTTTTTAAGATTATTTATTTATTTATTTGACAGAGCAAAACACAGCCAGAGAGGGAACACAAGCAGCAGGAGGGAGAGAGGGAGAAGCAGGCTTCCCGCCGAGCAGGGAGCCTGATGCGGGGGCTTAATCCCGTGTCTCCGGGATCATGACCTGAGCCGAAGGCAGTTTCCCAACCGAGCCACCCAGGCGCCCCTATTTCTTAAAAATTTTTTAAATCCATTGTCACACGATTCCTGTCTTTTTTTTTTTTTTTTTTAAAGATTTTATTTATTTGACAGAGAGAAACACAGCCAGAGGGGGAACACAAGCAGGGGGAGTGAGAGAGGGAGAAGCAGGCTTCCCGCTGAGCAGGGAGCCCGATGTGGGACTCGATCCCGATGTGGGACTCGATCCCGGGTCTCCGGGATCATGACCTGAGCCGAAGGCAGTTGCTTAACCAACTGAGCCACCCAGGCGCCCCGATTCCTGTCTTTTTTAACTTAATATTACACCTTGATGTTTAATATAGCAACCCATAATTTTTTAACTTGAACTTTTTTCATACATACACCTGTGTCTCTCTCCTTTTTTAAACATACAAATAGATATAAGGTTCAAGATAATCCTTCTTTCCTACAAATACTACCCATATATATAAACCAGGCTTAATTTCTCTTTACCTCTAGAAAGTTGAGACTGCTAATAAAAATAACAAGATACACCCAGGTGAACTCAAATACTTTCCTTGCCTACATCAAGGGTTTTTAACCACCTTCCCATGTTATTCTTCTCTCAGTGTTTCTGTGTATTTGATTTGCCTTTGTACTATATAAATCTTATTCTTGGAGGTCATTTGGGCTGGGTTTTGCTTCTTTTACTTTCTTTTACTTTTGGCGGTCTTTTTATTTATGCTTTTTTGTTTTTGTGCCATATTGGGGGCCCATTTTGGCTGGGTTTTTTCTTTCTCTTTTTCCTCTTTTGATCTTTTTTCTTCTTTCTTTTTGGTGGTGATTTTTGATTGCTCAAAAACCTTCCTACAGACAACTCGACTGGATCGTGCTTGACACATTCAGCTATACATCCCCTCAACCAGCCTTCACCAACATGACTCGAGGAGGATCACCCAACAGAAGAAAAATTCACAGACTACAACCTCTGTCACAAAACTACTGGTTATGGGCATAAACAATATGACAGAAATGGAATTGAGGATAGCAATTATCCAAACAATGGCTAAGTTGGAAAAGACAATTGGTGGCAAGATAGAATCTCTAAGGGTGGAGTGAAAGCCGACATGGCAGAGATTAAAAATGCTATCAATG
The DNA here is from genome assembly GCA_004023965.1 of Spilogale gracilis. Classification (NCBI taxonomy): domain Eukaryota; kingdom Metazoa; phylum Chordata; class Mammalia; order Carnivora; family Mephitidae; genus Spilogale; species Spilogale gracilis. The sequence continues at coordinate 102,044 of PITA01002281.1, read as the reverse complement.
ACATCCAATCTCATCTAAAGACTCTAAGAGAGTAAGGAAGCAGAAGAACACATTAGTGGGGCGCCTGGGTGGCTCAGTTGGTTGGGCAACTGCCTTCGGCTCAGGTCATGATCCTGGAGATCCGGGGTCGAGTCCCACATTGGGCTCCCTGCTCAGCGGGAAGCCTGCTTCTCCCTCTCTCACTCCCCCTGCTTGTGTTCCCTCTCTGGCTGTGTTTCTCTCTGTCAAATAAATAAAATCTTAAAAAAAAAAAAAAAAAGAACACATTAGTGATCTAGAAGACAGATTGATAGAGGAGGAGCAGGAGAGGTCTTGGAACAAATAACTAAAATCCCATGAAAATAGAATTAGGGAAATAAATGATGCCATGAAACACTCCAATATCAGAATTATTGGGATCCCTGACCAGGTAGAAGAGAGGGAAGACTAGAAGACATAGTTGAACAAATCTCAAATGAAAATTTCCCTTATCTGGGCAATGAAACAAATGTTTGTTTCCTAGAGGCAGAGAGTGACCCAAGATCAATGAGGCTAGAAAAACCTCCAGGCATGTAACTAAAATTCACAAATCATAAATTCAAAGAATATGTCTTAAGGGCAGCTAGAGAAAAGAGATCCCAATGTATACAGGGAAGCCCAACAGAATAAAATCAGATGTATCCACAGAAACCAGGCAAACTAGAAAAGGGTGGCAAGACATATTCAGGAAATTAAATGAAAAAAAAAATGCAACCAAGGATAATGTACCCAGCAAGGTTGACTTTCAAAATGAAAGGAGAGGCAAAGAGCTCCCAGGCAGGACGGGCAAGGTCTAAAAGATATGCAACCACTAAGCCAGTATTACAAGAAATATTAAGGGGGGGTTCTATAAAACAGGAACGAACCTAAGAGTGACACAGAATAGAAATTTACAGAATAATCTATAGAAACAAGGACTTCACAGGCAACACGATGTCAATAAAAATGTACGTAGCAATAATCTGTCGAGAGCAAAAAACTCTCAACGTGAATGGCCTAAATGCTGTTATAAAACAGCACAAGGTTGCAGACTGGATAAAACGACAGGACCCGTCTATATGCTGTCTACAAGAAACACATTTTAAATCTAAAGACACTTCCAGACTCAAAGTGAAGGGATGGAGGACCATCTTTCATGCCAATGGGCCTCAAAAGAAAGCTGGGGGAGCGAGTCTCATATCAGACAAATTAGATTTTAATCTAAAGACTGTACTCAGAGACACAGAAGGGCACTACTTCATTCTTAAAGGGTCTATACACTAAGAAGATCGAACAGTTGTAAATATTTATGTCTCCAACACGGGAGCAGCCAACTACATACGCCAAGTGTTAAGCAAAATAAAGAGTCATATCGATACGAATACATTAATTGTAGGAGATCTTAACACACCACTCTCAGCACCGGACAGATGCTCTAAACAAAAATCAACAAAGAAACAAGCGTTTGTTTGGTTTTTTTTAGATTTTATTTATTTATTTATTTGACAGAGAGAAACACGGCCAGAGAGGGAACACAAGCAGGGGGAGTGAGAGAGGGAGAAGCAGGCTTTCCGCCGAGCAGGGAGCCTGATGCGGGCTCGATCCTGGGTCTCCGGGACCATGACCTGAACCAAAGGGAGTTGCTTAACCAACTGAGCCGCCCAGGCACCCGGAAACAAGTGTTTTGAATGACACACTGGACCAGATGGATTTCATAAAGATATTCAGAACATTCCACCCTACAACAGAATACTCATTCTTCTCGAGTGCACATGGAACTTTCTCCAGAATAGACCACATACTAGGTCACAAATCAGGGCTCAAAGGATACCAGAAGACAGAGATTATTTCCTGCATATTCTCTGACCACAATGCCTTGAAACTGGAACTCAACCATATGAAAAAGTTCAGAAGGAATTCAAACACCTTGAAGCCAAAGACTATCCTGCTCAAGAATCTTTGTTATCAACCAGGAAATCAAAGAAGAACTTAATTTCATGGAAACCAACGAGAACGAACATACATCGATCCAAAACCTATGGGACATGGCAAAGACGGTCCTATGAGGGAAATATGTAGCCATCCAAGCCTCACTCAAAAAAATTGAAAAATCCCAAATACACTAACTCCCTTTACACCTTAAGGAACTGGAAAATCAAGAACAAATTATGACAATGCCATACACAAGAAGGGAAATAATGAAGACTAGAGCAGAGATCAATGAATTAGAAACTAGAGATACAGTAGAACACATCAATGAAACTAGAAGCTGGGTCTTTAGAAAGAACTAATAAGATCGATAAACCACTGGCCAAACTAATCCAAAAGAAAAGGGAGAGGACCCAAATTAATAAGATTACGAATGAAAGGTGAGACATCACGACTAACACCAAGGAAATAAAAACAAGCACCAGAAAATTACTACCAATAGTTATATGCCAATAAGTTAAACAACCTAAAAGATATGGTGCATTCCTGGAAACCTAAAAACTTCCAAGACTGAAACAGGAAAAAATTGACAATCTGAATAGGCCAATTTCTAGTAATGAGACTGAAGCAGTGCTCAAATACCTCTCAAAAGAGCCCAAGATCTAACAGATTCCCTGGGGAATTCTACCAAACGTTCAAAGAAGATTAATATCTATTCTCCTGAAGCTGTTTCAAAAATAGAAACAGAAGGAAAACCTCCAGACTATTTCTATAACACCAGCATTACTTTAATCAGGAAACCAGGCAAAGACCCATCAAAAAGGAGAATTTCAGACCAATATCCCTGATGAATATGGATGCCAAGATTCTCAAGAAGATCCTAGCTAATAGGATCCAACAGTACATTAAAAAGATTATCCATCACTGAAAGGTGGGATTTAACCCTTGGATGCAAGGGTGGTCCAACATTCAACTCAATCAATGTGATAGACTAAGTCAATAACAGAAGACAGAAGAACCACATGGTCCTCTCAACTGATGCAGAAAACGCATTTGACAACATACAGAATCTGTTCCTGATTAAAACTCTTCAAAGTATAGGGAGACAGGGAACATTCCTCAACCTTATAAAATCTATCCATGAAAAACACACGTGAATATCATTCTCAGTGGGGAAAAGCTGACAGCCTTCCCAATGAGATCAGGAACAAGACAAGGATGCACACTCTCATCACTGTTATTCAGCATAGTGTTAGAAGTCCTAGCAACAGCAATCAAACAACAAAAGGAAATAAAAGGTATTCAAATTGGCAAAGAGGAAGTCAAACTCTCTCTCTTTGTAGATGACTTGATACTCTGTATGGAAAACCCAGAAGATTCTACCCCCAATCTACTCGAAATCATACAACAATTCAGTAATGTGACAGGATACAGAATCAATGCACAGAAATCAGTTGCGTTCTTATATACTAACAATGAAAATAGAGAAGGGAAATCAGAGAATTGATTTTGTTTGCTACAGCACAAATGAACATAAGATATGTAGGAATAAACCTAACTAAAGAAGTTAAGGATCTGTACGCGAGGAACTACAGAATACTCATGAAAGAAACTGAAGAAGACACAAAAAGATGGAACAGCATTCCATGCTCATCGATCGGAATAATAAACCTCAATAAAATGTCTACACGTTCCAGAGCAATCTATACTTTCAATGCCATCCTGATCAGAATTCCACCAACATTTTTCAAAGCACTGGAACAATCCTAAAATAATTTATAATTCATAACTTATAATTATTATAAATAATAAATTTATAATTATAAATAATTTTAAACTTATAATTTATAATTAATTTTCAAAGCACTGGAACAAACAATCCTAAAACCAAGAAAGACCCTGAATTGCTAAAGGAATTTTGAAAAAGAAAAACAAAAGCTGGAGGCATCACTTTGCCTGATTTCAAACTTTATTATAAAGCTATGATCACCAAAACAGCATGGTACTGGCACAAAAACAGACAAATAGACAAATGAACACAGTATAGAGTCCAGATATGGACCCGCAATTTTATGGTCAAATCATCTTCGACAAAGCAGGAAAAAAGACAGTCTCTTCAATAAAAGGTGCTGGGAAAATTGGACAGCTACATATAGAGGAATGAAACTCGACCATTCTCTTACGCCACACACAAAGATAAACTTGAAATGGATGAAAGACCTCCACATGAGACAGGACTCTATCAAAGTCCTAATGCAGAACCTAGGCAGTAACCTGTTTGACATCGGCACCAGCAACTTCTTCCAAGATGCATCTCCAAAGGCAAAGTAAACAAAAGCAAAAATGAAATTTTGGGACTTCATCAAAATAAAAAGCTTCTGCACAGCAAAGGAAACAGTCAACAAAACAAAGGGGCAACCCACGGATGGGAGAGGATATTTGCAAATGATACTACAGGCAAAGGACTGATAACCAAAACCTATAAAGAACTCTTCAAACTCAACAACCAAAATAAAGATCATCACATCAAAAAATGATCAGGAGACATTAACAGACACTTCTCCATAGAAGACTTACAAATGGCTAATAGACACATGAAAAAGTCTTCTTCATCACTAACTACCATGGAAATTCAAATCAAAACCACACTGAGATACCACCTTACACCAGTCAGAATGGCCCAAATTAACAGGATAGGAAACAACAAGTGTTGGAGAGGCTGTGGAGAAAGGAGAACCCTCTTACACTGTTGGTAGAAATGCAAGTTGGTGCAGCTGCTGTGGAAAACAATGTGGAGATCGTTAAAAAATTAAAAATAGAGCTACCATACAACCCTGCAATTGCACTACTGTGTATTTACCCCAAAGATACAGATGTAGTGAAAAAAAGGGCCATACGTACCCCAATGCTCATTGCAGCAATGGCGACAATCTCCAAGCTGTAGAAATAGCCAAGTTGCCCTTCAACAGATGAATGGATAAAGAAGATATGGTCCATATATACAACGGAGTATTACGCCTCCATCAGAAAAGGATGAATACCCAACTTTTGTAGCCACATGGACCAGATTGGAGGTGATTATGCTGAGTGAAATAAGCCAAGCAGAGAAAGTCAAGTATCAGATGATTTCACTTATTTGTGGAACATAGGAATATGGAGGACAAAGGAGAAGGAAAGGAAATGGGAAGTGGGGTAAATGGGGGAGAAAGATGAAATATGAGCGATTTTGCACTCAGAAACCAACTGAGGGTCTTGGAGGAAAGGGGGTGGGCGGATGGGTGAACCTGGTGGTGGGCATTGAGGGCACGTATTGCATGGAGCACTGGGTGTGGGGCATAAACAGTGAACCTTGGAACACTGAAAAAAAAATTTTTTTTTAAAGGCAGAAAATAAGAGGAAAGGGGATCCGTTGGGAGACTACTGAAAAGAGAGAAGGTATTTGAAGATTTGACTTGAGAGTGACCATGAGAAAAGCGAGGAGAGGGTGATTATAAAAAACATCTAAAGGGTAGAATCTATAGGACCTGTGACGAGTTGACTGGTCAGGGTTCAAGGGTGATGCCATGTCACTCACTGGAGGAACCAGATGAATGATGGTGTAGTCACAGGCAACTACTGATCTGCTTTCTATCACTAAAGATTAGTTTTTACTTTCTAGAACAGTATGTAAATGGAATGTAGTATGTACTCTTTTTGACTGGCTTCTTTGTTTCAGCACAATTATTTTGATATTCATCCCTGTTATATATAAAAATAGTTAAAAAAAAAAAAAAGGATGAATACCCAATTTTTGTAGCAACATGGACGGGACTGGAGGAGATTATGCTGACTGAAATAAGCCAAGCAGAGAAAGTCAACCATCATATGGTTTCACTTACTTGTAGAGCATAAGGACTAACATGGAAAACAGTGGAAGAAGGAAGGGAAACGTGAACTGGAGTAAATCAGAGAGGGAGATGAAACATGAGAGACTCTGGACTCTGAGAAACAAACTGAGGGTTTTGGAAAGGAGCGGGGCCGGGGGTGGGTGAGTCTAGTGGTGGGTACTGAGGGCACGAACTGCATGGAGCACTGGGTGTGGCACATAAACAGTGAATCTTGGAACACTGAAAAAATAAATTATTATTAAAAAAAAAAGAATACAACTTTCATAGAGAGTCTGGATATGTGTGTGTGTATATACATAGATCTCACACCAGGGATTATATAATCTCTTACGCATCGGGGCAAATAATCTATTGCCAGGAAAGTCAACGTAAATAAAAAATGTGATTAAGGTAAAAGCCAAAACAAACAAAAAAATACCAACAAAAACCCAACAAAACAAGAAACATCTTCCAAATGTGAAAATGTACTTAAACTCCCTATGATTAAGAACAAACCCAAGTCCTTCCTGCCCGCGGATGCCGCCAAGTAAGCATGGTTAAAGCATCCTCTCCCACCATGATCATGTCTAAGTCAGAGTCTCCCAAAGAGCCTGAACAGCTGCAGAAGCTCTTCATCAGAGGGCTGGGTGTTGAAACAATGGATGAGAGTCTGAAGACATATTCTGAGCAATGGTGAGCACTACGATCTATGTGGGATGAGGCATCCAAATACCAAGTGCTCCAGAGGCTTTGGGCTTGTCCCATGTGTCACCATGGAGGAGGTGGAAGCAGCCACGAACGCAAGGCCACACAAGGTGAATGGAAGAGTTGTGGAACCAGAGAGGGTTGTCTCAAGAGAAGATTCTCAAAGACCTGGTGCCCACTTAACTGAGAAAAAGATGTTTCTGTTGGCATTCAAGATGACACTGAAGCACATGGCCTCAGAGATGATCTTGAACAGTATGGGAAAAGTGAAGTGACTGAGATCACAACTGACCGAGGCAGTGGCAAAAGAGGAGTTCTGCTTTTTAACATTTGATGATCATAACTCTGCGGACATGACTGTCATTCAATGTGACATACTGTGAATGGCCACAACTGGGAAGTAAGGAAAGCCCTATCTAAGCAAGAGATGGCTAGTGCTTCATCCAGCCAATGAGGTCCAAGTGGTTCTAGAAACTTTGGCGGTGGTCGTGGAGGTGGTTTTGGTGGCAATGGCAACTGGTCCTGGAGGGAACTTCAGTGGTCGAGGGGGCTTTGGTGGCAGTCGAGGTGGTGGTGGATATGGTGGCAGAAGCTATGATGACTTTGGCAACTACAACAATCAATCCTCAAATTCTGGACCCATGAAAGGAGGAAATTGTGGAGGCAGAAGCTCTGGGCCCTACAGGGGTGGAGGCCAATACTTTGCCAAACCACGAAACCAAAGTGGCTCCAGTGGCTCCAGAAGCAGCAGTAGTTATGACAACGGCAGAAGGTTTTAATAAAGGCCAAGAAACAAATCTGAGTAGGAGAGGAGAGCCATCGAAGTGACAGGGAAGCTACAGGTTACAAAAAAAACCTGTGAACTCAGCCAAGCACAGTGGTGGCAAGGTCCAGTTGCTACAAAGAAGGCATGTTTTAGATAATACTCATGTGTACGAGCAAAAAACTCAAGGACTGGATTTTGGATTTTCGACTAATTCTGTAACAGATTACTTTAGTTTCTGTTCTGTGGAAAGTATAAAGCATTCCAACAAAGGGTTTTACTGTAAATTTTTTTTTTTTTTGCACCCATGCTGTTGCTAAATGTAATAGTCTGGTCGTGATGCTGAATAAACATGTCTTTTTTAAAATGTGCTGGGTAAAGTTAGTCTACTCTGAAGCCATCTTGGTACACTACTCCAACATGTAAAGTCAGAACTCCTACAGGGGGATGCCAGGTCCCATTTGAAATTTATCTGCAAGCTGCTTGAGTAGAGAAGCCGGTGTAGCTGACCTGACAGTTATCATGTTGTGACCTGGAGTTCACCATTAAAAAGTCACCAAAGCAAAGTCCTGGAGTTTATCTAGTTACTAATATGACTGCTGGCACATCCTGTGCAATATATCTTAATTGAATCATGGTATCTGATAAAATTATCCATGGGATTAGGGGCGCCTGGGTGGCTCAGTTGGTTAAGCGACTGCCTTCAGCTCAGGTCATGATCCCAGAGATCCGGGGTGGAGTCCCACATCGGGCTCCCTGCTCAGCGGGAAGCCTGCTTCTCCCTCTCTCACTCCCCCTGCTTGTGTTCCCTCTCTGGCTGTGTTTCTCTCTGTCAAATAAATAAAATCTTAAAAAAAAAAAAAATTATAGATGGGATTAAAGCTTGTATATCATCCATTATCATGTGTAGTCAATAAACAATTTAATATTCTCTTGAATAGAGGAAAAAATAAAGAAGAAACCCAAGCCCACCAATGAAGTATGGGGCCTATGATCGGCTGGAATACCCCAAGCCGTATTCCTTCTCTGTCTGATGTCTCACTAACAAGCTGGCGCCCCTTAACTCCCCACCCCCTAGCCCTGCACTTCCTGCCATCTAGGGAGCCTCTGAAGTGCTTTCCACCTGGGGGCAAAATGATGTGATTCACAGTTTTGGAGATATGCTTCACGTGGAATATATACACTTGAGCCCAAGAAAAGAAGGAGCACAGAAAGGAAGTTTCTGTAATGGTCCACAGATGAAAAGAATAAGCTATTTTAATGGCATCAGGGAGGGGACGAAGGGGAAGAGATAGAAGCCACTTAGAACACAAAAACCTGGGTGGCTGGCTCAGTTGGTTGAGAAACTGCCTTCAGCTTGGGTCATGATCCCGGAGTCCCAGGATCAAGTCCCATAGTGGGCTCCCAGTTCCATGGGGAGTCTGCTTCTCCCTCTGACCTTCTCCCCTCTCATGCTCTCTCTCATTCTACCTCTCAAATAAGTAAAATCTTTAAAAACAAACAAACAAAAAAAACTTAAAAAAAAAAAAAGCAAGAGGAACATGCAAATGTGGTACCACAGTATACAAAAACAGAGGAGAATGAATCCCATTTTCCATAGACAATGGAACGAGAGGAAATGCCATAGGCAGGGAGCTGCAAATAATTACTTTTGGATCTATCAGGTCTATTAAGCTGACTTGGGACACCCTCCCCTGAAGCCCTGGCATCTGGTCCATGTGGCAGAACCGACAGAGCTGGCTGGAGGTTCAGAGCATGGGAGGGGGGCAGTCCACGGCGTGTAAAAGTCACAAGGGGCGGGGGATGACAACATATGATCAGGGCAGAGGAAGCAGTCAGGAAGAGACTCATCACAGATGCTCACAGACAGACTCTGCCGATGGGAAAGGCGGCAAGTGGTCCTAGGCAAGGAGTGGCTCCCAGGTAACCTTTACCAGGTCAGGTTCCAGGGAGGGACACTAGCAGACAAGTGCAGGCTGTGGGATACAACGTGAGCGGGAAATCAGCAATCTTGGCCACAGGCATCACCGCCCAGTCTGAGATGCAAACCAGACAGATGATCAAATAGAACTACTTAGTGAGACCTACTGGAAGGTGGAAAGGCCATTCCTCCAGAGCTTCCTCATCTTCCCCCTGGCTCAAGCAGTAAAAACAATGCATTTATGGGATAATGTTCTAGTTACCAGAGAAATTTTATGCACTGTGTGCTCCCTAGACAGTATGCCTTGGTTCCAGCAGGCAGAAGTGAGAGACCAATAGCTAGTTTGAGGACAACCACTGAGGAAGCCTGTTCACCAAAGAAATCTCAAGATGCAGGAGAAAATAAAACTTTTTCAGCAAGTCAGTGTAAATCAAATAAGGAACAGAATTTCACTTTTTGTAATGAATATCAAGTGAACTCTGGCTTCAAGGGCTCTGAAGAATCGTGCTGTCCACCCAGACGAACGTGACAGACATGCTTGGTGCCCAGCTGTTACTCCACGCTTTGTCTGCCCACATCTCTTTCCGTTCATTTCTAACTCTCTATTCCCAGTTTAAAGTGTGAACTACTCACCTAATGTCTACTATAAAAGCAAGTGGGGAATAAACACGATCATGTACACTCACCACAGATTTACTCATTTTCTGCCGCTCTTAGAAAAACAGGGAGGACAGTGAAAGTAGAGGCTGACCTGGGGAAAGAAAAGAGAAGCAATAAAACTAGGTGAGATCTGGACTGTAGTGGAAGTACTCTCCTGGAAAGTTCCATGAAAGAAACTGTGACACTGTCCCTTTAAATCTTCCCAAGTTACGGGAAGAAGAGGGAGCATCCACCTGTCTTTAACTCCCACGTGACTGGCTTTATTGCTCATTAGGTTACCGGAATCCTACTGTAATAATCCTCAATCCTGGGGCGCCTGGGTGGCTCAGTTGGTTAAGCGACTGCCTTCGGCTCAGGTCATGATCCTGGAGACCCGGGATCAAGCCCCACATCAGGCTCCCTGCTCGGCAGGAAGCCTGCTTCTCCCTCTCTCACTCCCTCTGCTTGTGTTCCCTCTCTGGCTGTGTTTCTCTCTATCAAATAAATAAATAAAATCTTTAAAAAAAATAATCCTCAATCCTTAAATGTAACATAAAACAAGAAAGTCTGTTACATTCCTCTGTTTTCTCACTACCCCTTTTTAACACTTAAGAACAGAACATCATGATCTGAGGAAAGAGATGTGCTCAGGCATGGCTGTCTTCAAATTACTTGTACAAATTTAAACATGCCACTCAAAAAAGTCTTAAGAAACTCACTTTGACTTAATGTAACAGAGATAACAGAACGCGGCCCCAGAGCTGAGACCTGCGAGCAAGACCATCCCCAGACCCCGTTACCCTGGACAAGCCCCCTCCCTTCTCAGGCCCAACTCCTCCTCCAACACCGGTCCTGCGCCACACCGGGGGATGCCCCAAGGCACAACCCAGCGGGGTCAGCAGACACTCCTGCGCGCTTACAGACGCGTCTGGAAGCTAGACAGGAAACCGGCGAGCAAGAGGTGTCCGGGATAGAGGGAGGCGGGAACCCCCCGCGCCCCGGAACACTTGAGCCCCGCGAGTCTCGAATCCCGGGGGAGCGCCCATCCCTCCCCGTCCAGCCGCTTGCGCCCTCTCGCCGCCCGCGAGATCCACAAACGCACTACCTACCCCGTCGGTACTTGTCAAGCTGCCCCGAGGCTCCCGAGGGCTCCGGGGCCGGCGCCGCTCCTCCTCCGCCTCCGCGGGCCGCCGTTCCCGAGGAACCGGCTCTGGGCCTACAGGACAAACTCACTTCGGGCCGACGACCCTTCCGGGGCCCGAATCGGTTGCCAGAGGCCTCGCCGTCCCGCGGACGCAGACGGGCCGGGCCCGGTGCTCGCCGCCCTGAGCCGCCGCCGCCGCCCGGCCCCTCCGGCCCAGCCCGCGGGCTCCGGGGCTCGCGCTCGGGGGTCCCCGCTCGAGCCTCCGCCCAGCCCGCGACGGCTGGGTGCCGGCCCGGCCGGACGGCGTGCAGCCCCTCAGGCTCCGGGACCCTCGCCCGCCGGAGGCCGAAGCCTGGGAACCACGGCGAGCGGTGACCTGCGCTCGGACAGGAAGCAAGAGCAACGCGGCGGCACTGCGCGTGCGCGAACACGCACACAGGCCGAGCTACACTTGCGCAGAACGACGGCGGCGTTGCGCTAACTGGAGCACACCCGGGCGCCCCACAAATACCGGACCTCTGTTTCCCGTGAGTCCAAGCGCTCACATGTTAGGGGACGTCTCGAAAAATCCATACTTAAAAAAAAGAAAGAAGGGAAGGGAGGAAGGAAGGGAGAAAATGGAAAGGAAAGGGAAGGGAAGAGAAAGGAAAGGAAAGGACAAAGACAATCCCACCTTATCTAGGATGGGAGTAGCTTTAGAGGGTATGTGGTTGGCTGTTGCGGAATGACCTGAGAGAATGAGAGTAGCTGCAAACACAGGTACCACTGAGTTGTATGTGAGACTCTACATGAGTCACTGCTCCCATTTCTTTGTAGTTTTTTCCGTGTGTCCTCCTCACAGAACGGCTCCCCCTTGTCACTCAGTCTTAAGTCACCCCAGACCCCCGTGATAGTTCCTCTGCCACAGCCACCCGAGTCCAAGCATTCCACTTGTCTTCCGAAGTCCGTTTTTCCTCCTTACATAAAATTCTAGACCGCCCGTGCTGTGCGCACTGAGCCCCCCCCAGGCGTCCTGACATCACACCCTTGAACCCTGTCACTCTCCTACTTTTCCAGCTCCAGGCTTGGGTTCTTCCACCACTTCTGCTTCCCTGAAAGTCCACTGTACCTCTTCTGTGTGGCTAAACTTCACTACTACTGCCTCCTGACCTCCACTCAGTGGCCACCTATAGCCCTGGGTGCTTTTTGGTTCCAGAAGCTTGGCTGCTCCAGCTCTTCTGTAGTCTTTTATTCCTGGCATTCCCTCCTGTGGGAACCGCACATCCTCTGCCATCAGCTCACATTTCTGAAGCACCTCCCTAGATTCATATTCCCTCTCAGTCTTCAGTGGCCTCCAGCCTCTCCCGCTCTCTCAGCTGGTCCATATGTTTGTCTTCCAAGCCTCTTTACCTTCACCCCTTCTCAGCAGCCTTGGCTTCCCTATCTCTTCAACTGGATCAGTCCTGATCTCAGTTTCTCCACGTGTCTGGGCTGAAACCACAATGTTCTGCTCCAGCATTCCCAAACGCTCCCAATTCTCACCCTTTCATCAGTCACCTAACCATCTGTTCTCTTGCCTGTTTGTTTCTGCTTTATTGTTTACATCCATAGTCCTGCTTCTTGTGTCTTTTTATTCAAGTCTCCTCATTTGAGCCCTTTCCTAATCTGCCTTTATCTGCCATCCTTCAGAGACCTAGAGCTTCCTAAACATACATTTTAATTCCTAGGTATCTTATATCTGTTTCCAAGTCAGACTGTTTCTCCTCTTTGTTTCCATGTCTGCAGAATCTAGTCTCTCAGTCCATCAACTGTGTCCCACTTCTGAATGCCATCGCTGTCCTAGAGTTGCTGTAATTAGATGCTGATGATGTCCCTGTGGCTCTTCTGACCTGGGTGGTTTCATTTTTTGAAATTGTCCCATGCTTATCAGTTCATCTCATTTATCAGAATTGTACCCCAACCCAA